>MBFR01000074.1:40573-51045 GCA_003086735.1 Smittium simulii
GTTTTAACTATTTAAACATATTCGGTTAATTCTACTATATTTAAAAACAAAGACTGATACATAACTATTTCAATTAAATTTTTTATTTTAAATTAATGGTTTTTTAGAAGTTTACTTGTGCTATTTTTATTTCAAGAGTATTTTTTTTATAACATATAAATGAGGTATTATCATTCGTTATTTCAATACATAAAATTACTAATAAACCCCTTATTTATTATAATATTTAATTATCAAAAAAAGTTAACTGTGCTAATCCATTTAAAATATTTTTACACAAAACCGCAATTATATTTGAGCCTAGTAAAAACAATATATTATATAATACAGGGTTATGCACCCTATATAATTTTTTTATGCAATTTTAATTATTTATTTATGCAATTTTTTTAATTTTTTTGTAGAATTAATCAAGCATAAAGAGATAAGTTTAATTAATATTTTTAAAAGAGAAAAGAAATATTAAATTTTATCATCTTTATTATGTAAATTACAAAAATCCTAAAGTAAATCCTATAGCAAAAAAAAAGAATTAGTAAACTAATTCTGAAAAAAAAAGCTATGTAAACTTTAGGTACAATTATATTGATAGCTGTCATCTTCTGCAAAGATAAATAATTGGGGAACTGGGTTGGGTGGGACTTAATATTTCTCAAAGAAGAGAAATATTAAGTTAATTCAGAGAGAGCCGATTCAGTAATATTTGAATATGGATCGTTTGATAGTTTGTAGTAAGAGCTAAACATATTATAACTGGGCTAGTTTGCTTGTGTTAGAATTGCATCAGTTGATATCCCCGTTATTACTGTTATTGTTGCTCCAATAGCTCTAGCCTTGGGAATGATTCCTTTCTTGTCCTTGACTGATATTATTGCTATTGACTTTATCATTCTGGATACACTATCAACTGTTAGCGGTTTGTAAAATCTATAGTGTTTCTAAATAAATGGCTCAGTATCAGATTTTTGTCATTTACATGTGGCATTGGACAAGGGAGTGTTGCAATTCTTTGCCTATATATCCCATAAGCACTATCGCGGCATAGTATATTGTTGCTATCTATTAAATTTCAATCAATCTTTCAATTGGGCTACTCTTACGTTTTTTTTTTGGTGCGCAAATAATGAATTTTATTGAGTTGTTTGTAATCTCTGTTTCCTCATCGTCTACTCGATGGATGTCACTTGCTCTAAGGAACCCGCACACTGCTATTAGCAAGCATGTTTTTCCGCAAATTCCTTTGTGTTTAGGTTATTTGTAGGACCTAATAGCTTGAAGTGGTCAATAATCGGTTTTATCCAATAAAGTTATTAGTAACCTTTATTAAGTTTGATTCATTTCAGAATTTCATAAATTCTATAAAACATTTTTCTTTCTCAACATTTTCTTTGTTTGTGAAAGTTGTAATATTGCTGATTTGTACGCTTTTATTGTAGATTGCTTTAATTTTCTTTCAATTAATATCTTTAAAAGATAAGTAAAAATATCTGGTGCTGTTATATCACCAGATATTCCTAAACCATGTTTCCAATCTATAAATTCCTTCTGTGTAGTATAGTATTTAGATCTTCTTTTAACAGATATAGTGTTAGCTGTTATCAGATCTAAAGCAAGGTCTGTAAGGACTTCTTACTCAAGGATGCGCCGCTAATTTCCCATGCCATCAGCGACCAAGATTTGCTCTTGAGTGGCGGAGATTTGCCGCTTTTTGGGTCTTACATAATCTCTGACGCCTGTATTTGTATGGGCTCTGCTATTTTGGTTTTTTCCAGAGTTGGATACCAAATTGCAGACTTTCACATTGGCGTAATTATTGTTGTATTTATCCTTCCCCGTGCTACTTTCTGTAGGATCTGTAGTATTAGATTTCACGGGGGACAACAGTAGGAGCTGTTTCATTGCAACCAGGAGTGGCTCAGTGCATTGGTTCCTACTGATTGACTGTCCTGGTATCAACTGTAATATTTGGACAGTTTCTTGCTCTGTCTTGTTGCAAACAGATCCACGTCGTATAGGCCAAATATTTTGTTCAGTTTCTTGAATGTCTCTGTTGATAGAGACCATTCCGTTTGAGCAGTCAGTCTTGATGACGCGTCTGCCGGGTTAATGTACGTTGGTACATAAGACATCTGAGGACGTGTTTTTGTCTCTATACAATGAGACCACAGTTTCTCTGAGACTTCTAGTAATTTGGGAGAGGTAGTTCCCCCAAATTTCCGTACGTATGCTAGAGTCGTAGTGTTGTCTGAATAGACTAATACAGAGCAACCAACAACACTGTGAAGTTGTAGCGAGTAATACACTGCTAATACTTTATTAA
Organism: Smittium simulii; assembly: GCA_003086735.1. NCBI lineage: Eukaryota > Fungi > Kickxellomycota > Harpellomycetes > Harpellales > Legeriomycetaceae > Smittium > Smittium simulii. The sequence goes on from MBFR01000074.1 coordinate 42,894, forward strand.
TGTTTATATGGGCTGATACTATCGATGAAGGCCACAATCCTGAATAAGACTGGGATCCAACAACTAATCCCTATGCTGTGTTGCTGGCATTGGTAAAGATTTCTATTCTGGAGTCTCTGGTAGAAACAATAGACCGTTCCATTTTTGCAGACTCTGTTTCCAAAATTCTAAGTTCTGGATTGCTGGACTGTTCAGAGTCACCGTGGCAGTCCATGATTTCAGATTTTTCAAGGAATTGTTTTTCAATTCTAAAATTTTTCTCAGCATTAGGCGACCAGGGAGGAGAGCTACCGACATTGCTTGTGCTTTTCTATTAAAGCTTTCCAAGTTTCTCAGTGTTGTTTTGTCAGCTTTGATCAGTTTGCTGACCTCTCGTCTGAGATCCCTTACCTTGTCTGATAGAACTTTTAAACTCATAGCTTGTGAGATTATTATTATCCCCACATAAGTAATCGATTGAGATGGTATTATGTTTGACTTATCCATCTTGATCTTGTACTTCAGTTGGCTTAGTTTGGAGTATAATTTCTTTGTATTCTCTATACATTTTTTCTTGGACTTGCCTATTATCAGAAGGTTGTCTAAATATGCCGATGCTCTGATTCCTTGAAATTGAGCCCAATTCAGGACTGGGAGTAGCACCTTTGTAATGGTGTGCGGACCCAGTGAAAGATCAAATGAGAAGCCCAAAATTGTAAGGTCTTCCTGTTCCATTAAAAACAAAGATATTTCTTACACTTCTGATGTACGAGAATGTGCATAAAAGCGTCTTATAGGCCCAGAGAGGCCATGAAATCTTTTCTTCTGCTTATCCTGCATATAGATGTCAGTGATTCAATTTATAAGTTTTTCAGCCTGACGTAGTTGTTGAGTTTTCTGAGGTCTAAGACAGGGTGCAAGTCCTCTGTTTTTTTTAGTATGGTAAAAAGCTAGCTGTAAAACCCCGGTATTGTACTATTTACCTGATCTATTGCATTTTTTGCTAGGAGAGCTGCAACATTCTCGGTCATTGCGCTGCTGGCTTCCTTTTTTCCGTTTGTAACGAGTCAGATGAAGAGTAGGTGGAAGATCATAACTGATCACACCTTGCTTCTCTTCCAAAAAAATATTTAATTTTTTTGGAATAAGTTGCTTTGCACTTATTTCTCTGGAACTTATAAAGTTTTTTCTCATCGAAGCCTTTGGCTTCTCTAAATTCAGATTCCTGAACGGAATGCTGAATTCCTTCTCAACTATATTTCAGACCCATTTTTTGTCTGTGAGTCTGGCCCAGGCGACTCAAAACGTAGCGAGTTGTCTTCCTACTGGTGAGGACATTTGTGGCTTTACTGAAAGCCCTTGTTTTTCCCTTTTGTTTAAAAATTTCTGTCATTATACGTCTGGGCGTTATTTGCTGTATTGGCTGAGGGTTGGATGGCGTTTTGAGTGGTTTGCGCCGTTGCAGATGTTGTGCTAAGCGCAATCTGCTGGCTCAAACAAAAGGGACTTCTTCTGTTTTGTTTGCTGCTTGTTGTTGGCTTCTTAGCTGCAAGGAGAGCGTCCAAACGTTTTTTTTCCACTAGTGATTTAACAGTTGATTCCACTATTTGTGGTACTCTTGCCGGGGGTTTCATTGACTTGTGAAGGTTTTCAATTATGGCCTAAGTAATGTTTAAGGCTACATCAAATAGTAGCTCTTACACTAAGTGAGCAAATTCCAGATATTCATTGCCTTTTATTCTTATGGCCAGATCCTTGAGTTTCTTGTGTACGTAATCGTCAATTGGTCTTTTCATATTTGCTAAAGCCATTTGTATTCCGTACAGTGCTGCATCGTTCTTGCAAACAGCATGCCTAGCTGCTTTGTTGAGCGGAGATGGAGTGTATTTAATCCTAATAATTTAGGACATTCATAGATAATTTTCTTTCTTTCTTCCTCAAGTATTGAGCTCCTAAAGAAGTTATATTCTAACGATTGGATCGCTTCAATCAATCTAGGGTAGCTTTCTACCTCTACAATTGGGGCTCTGACTCTTTCGTGTGGATTGTCACACTCTGAGTCTTGGAAATCCATAGCTTGGGTTTGTTGGACACCCTATTGTTTTCTTTTCATATAAAGAATATTGATCTTCTCTGCCAGGCTGATGATGACTAGGAATATTTTTTATTGTAAGTATTATTCCATTTTAAAGCCCTTTTTATCAAGTTTTTTCAAAGCGGTAGAGTACCTTTGCGAAAGAAAAGATAATAAGATACAATTAAATTGTACCTAAGGTTTATAAATAGTTTTTTTTTAGAATTAGTTTTACTGAATTCTCTTTTTTACTATAGGATTTACTTTAGGATTTTTGTAATTTACATAATAAAGATGATAATACTTAATATTTCTCTTCTCTGAGAAATAATACAAATAAAAACGCTTCTAATTACAAGTAATCATTTATATGATAAATTTCTTTATAGTTGTAGTATCTGTTTTTATATAATTTTTAATATATTACTATTAGTATAAAATTTTTATTCTTTTCTTAAGTGTAATATTTTTTAGTATTACAATCGAATTTAAATATAATAAAATTAGTACTAATTATTAATAATAACATATTTTTATTTTACGAAAATTTCTCCGTTCACTGGATTTTTTTGAATAACATTAATAAAATCCACAATTATCTAGAATGATTATTTTTTGATATAGCGTGATAGGAAGGTAAAAGCACAAAATCGTAGATTTTTTTTATTGGCTCATGCTTTCCTTAATATATTTATACTATATAACATAATCATTTATTTGGGCCATTTTTTAGCAATCACATTTAAAATCAAATATTTTTTGGAATATCTACTCGGTATGTTCATGGATATTTAATAGCAATACAGATATTTACAAATAAAAACTAATAATAGGCTAAATTAATAAAAGTCAATAAATAGTATTGTGATTAAGAAAAATAGATTACTTTTACATAAAAAAATAGATAACTAAGCGCTGTATTTTTGCGCTAAATGCATATTTTAATATATTATGAGGCGTCTAATACAATTTCACCAAATTGGTAATCTAAACGTTTTGAATAAGAGCAGATAGGGCACATGTACGCCATCAATTTATGAGATGAAGATAATTTAGCTTCAGGTTCTTTAAAATCATTATACGATTTTCGTAAATTTTGATGGTAAAGGATGGTTTGAGCTTGTTCTTTATTTACCAGAACGCAACTAAGATGAAAGTATTCATTACAATAGTCACAGCATATCACATAATTATTTGGATTATTCCAATTTTTATCAGAATTCTTAGTTGCTTGACAAATACAGATTTCGTTGTTGTCAATTATGAGATTAGATGTGGTTTTTAACGCACCTTGAAAATCATTTATTCGGTTATTAGAGTTGATTTCTTTATATGGTTGTATATTAGAGTTGGATTTTGGGATGATATTCGATTTTTTAAATATTTTATTGCTATAGTCGAATTGGGATTCTGGCGTAATTTGAGAATGCCTATTTAATTGAAGCAATAAATTTTGATTAAGAGAAATGTTATCATCAGAATCACTACTATCATATACTTTTTTTTTTGTATTGGTATTAGGGTCTTTATTATGCTGAATTTTTTGTTTTTTATTTATGTTGCGAGCTGACTTCATAGAGATTGATGAAACTATTGGAATAATACTTTTAATCGTTTTTGCAGTTTTCGGAATATTGGCCAACTGTTTATCACCTAATGAAGAAATGGATAAATACTTTCTTAAAGTGGATTCAATGTGTTCCCCATTACACTGAAGAGATCCAATGTTGTCTTTATCAATGTCGATTTCAGTAGAAAGTTTAACTAGAATGCTACTACAGCAGACCAGCTGAGCTAAGTCTTTTAGAAAACGGCTAGAAGTTTGTGAATTATATATATTCGATATAATCCCAGTTATTTTAAAAAGTGTGTGTGCGATCGATCTAATATCTAAAGCAATATTTAAAAGAAGGTCAAGCTCGGGGCATACAAGGTTCAGTTTTCTTCCTTTGTCAATCAGTTTACCAATAGACGAAATAGTAGGGTATTTTGTAAAGTGTGAATGTGAGAAATCTTTATTGCAAATAGGACAAATGATCACAAGTCCAGAGTAAATCTGCTTTTTGGATAATTTTAAGCATCTAGCGTGAAAAACGAGTGGGCAATTTGAGCATTTTATAGTTGTTCCGGAATTAGTAGAACCGCATACGCATAACACATTTCTTGGATGTAAACTTTTTAATATGTTAAAAGTCATACAATTCGAATGCTGTTCAAAAAGAGTTTTAGATAGGTCAAAATATAACTTTTCTAAGTATTCATAATTGTTCTTATGATTATATAATACAATTGTTGAAGATATTTGTTCAATGACTTCATTTGCTTTCTTTGTTCCTTGTGAAACATCAACTAATATATCATATATAGATCTAGTAACATTAGACCTCAAAAAAGTATGCTTAACTTCGAATAACCATTTTTCTACATCTAGAATAAATTGTTTTAGTTTGCTTGCACTACTTGGAGAAAAAATATATCCAGAGTTTTTTTCGTTATCTTCGATGGCCAAATACATTTTTTGTGCTTCATCTAAGCTAGGTCTTGAAGGAAAGTAGGTACTCGTAGCTTTTTCAACCATAGAATCACATGAAGCTTGTAAATCCAATATTTTCGAGTGAACTGTTTTTAATTCATTAAAAAAGTGTGGGGAGAATTCTAAATTATGTGCACGTTGTAATAGTGTAGCGCATTTCCTTAAAGTTAAAACGCTCTTAGGCTGCATTTCCGAATTTTTTTGTAAACCAAGAACTGAAATTACCTCTTGATCCCATTTGATAATAGAAACTTTAAGATCTTTTAAATATATAAAATCTGGATGATTTGTGCAAATACCAAGGCTAATAGCATTATCTAAAAGGTCAATCATCTTATCCATATCAAGAGATCGATTTTTTAATTCTTTTTTAACTGAAAGCGCCCACAACAGTTTAGGTCTAGTAAGCACCAAGGAATCAAGATTTTTAAAATTTAAAAATGTATCTCTAGCTTCTTTTACAAGGCTATCGAATTGAGTAGTAAGAGAGTCATCCAGAATAATATTGACTGCTAGAGAGTATTTGCATTTTTTTATATCCTGTAAGCAGTAGGTACAGTTGGTTTCTGATAGCTTGTAATGAGACATTAGATTTAAGAAATTTTCTAGCTTTTTAGCGGTTATTTGATACCGATTCTGCCATTCTTTTAGATAAATAAATTCTGGGCAATCTACATTGAAACTTTTAAACTCCTTGATTAAACTATCAATTAAATCTACTGAATAAGGCGGTTTTAATTTATCTTCTGTTAAAATCTTTTCGTTTTTCGAAATAAAATCTATAACTGTATTTATTAACTGAGATTTTGATTTGTCAATCACATAGTTATAAATATTGTTCAGTTTTAGTATGTCTAAGGATGTTTTTTGAGTACCATTCATGTTTTTGTAAATTTCAGGTGAAGATGTAGCTGAATTTATGTTTATGGTTTTTAAGTTGACGAAAGAGCTCGAAGAACGCTTTAATCTTGTAGATCTAGTAGTAGTATTTGGGGTAACCTCAGTTTTTACAGTAGCCTCTAAATTATTAAAGCTATTTTCTTGATTGTTGATGTTAAAAGAAGGTAAAATTTTTTGAGTTTTAAATTTAGAATCCGCAGTGAGAACCCCCATAAACTCGGTATTTAATAAGGTATAGTCCACACCGATAGTATTATTTAAGCTTTTAAAAATATTAATTACTTTCTCTGAATATTTAGTTGAGTTTTTCTGCAAGGTAGTATCCTTATATAAGTCTTTTTTCATAATGATTAATATAGCAGGATCAAAAACAGCTACAGCTGAATCAAAGGTCAATTCATTGCATTTATTTAAAGTATCTAGTTTGTTGGAAATTTTAAAAAGCGATTGAGCGATAGCGCATAGATTGTTTACTTTTTTATTAAAACTAATTAGTTGATTAAAATTGTTTTTTATAAATTGCTGAGCATTTTCAATATCTACCAAGTAAGAGGCGTAATTAATAATTGAGCGAAGAACAGAAATTTGAAACTTTCCAATGCTAGATTCATCTAAAACAGACTTGGATTCATCATTTAAAATAGCTTTCAGAGTATGTCTATTATAGTTTTTCGAACCATTAATATTATTTCTATTGCTTAAAGTTAAATCATGATCATTTTTGTTTAAAAAAAGTTCGCAAACTGAAGCAATCCATTTTAAAGATAACTCAGAGCTGTTCAAATTTAATTTTATTAAAGATGAATCATTGAATGCCAAAACAAGCCGTATAATATTATTAGGAGGGTGTGATATTTCGGACTCAGTTAGGCAATTAAAGCATTCTGTGCAGTATAGATCATTATTGTCTTTTTCATCTTTTTGATGTAAAAATGAAAAATAACACCATTTTAAACAGTTTTTACAGTTTACTGCAGAATTCGAAGATAAATATTTTAAATACAAAAGATCATCAGAATCAACATCAGTAATTTGGTCAGCTGAAATTTCTTCAATAGTCAAATCTTTGTATTTTGAGATCATTAGTGAGCGAAATGTATTTCTATGCTTTAATTCATCCTGGATTATGTCATTTAAAGAATCTGTTAGCCATATAGGTCTAGGAAAATTTAAATCTAAATAGTGCTTATTGATAGAGCAGAGGAGCTCTTCGTGGCAAAAAACCGGTAAACGTTTGTGATTTTGATATATTTGTATAGATTTTTTGCCAAATGGAACCCAATCTGAAGTTGCAAAATTAACTGCCTCATTAAAATTAAATCCTTGATTAAAACCAGAGTGGTATGCTTGTGGAAAAGTAATGACAAATTCACCTGGATTTTGATCTATAGTATAAACTTCAACACCATTATCTTTTAAAATTTTAGGAGAAATTATTGTAACTAGATGATATAATACGCTTGGATTTGATTCAAAGAGCTCGGGAAACGCTTTTTTCATAGTAGACTCAAAAAGCTCAGATTGATCGCCAGAAACGCCATACCACGTCTTAGCTTCCCCCCAATGCATATAATTTATAGAATAGGTATAGTGATCTTCATTATGCCAGCAAAAAGTGGATAAACACATTCCCACGTAAAGCCAAGGTATAGTCATACCATCTACATTTTCTTTAAAATAGCTAAATAAAGATTTAGTAGAATGGGGAATATTATTAAGATTCCAGTTATCATTTGAGTAAGGATCTAGAGGATTACGCTCATTGGTAGGAAATCCGGAGCCATGTATTGAAGAAGCTAAATCAGCACCGTATTCAACACCTATGTCAATATTAGGGTTTGAAACGGTGCTCCAAAAGAATTTTTCAATAACTTCTGGTGGTACAGAATTGCTTTTAAATCCATCGGAGCTATTAAAGTATGAAGCAAAAAATTTCATTTTAAAAGAGTTAGATTTTTGCTGAAATTCAGATAAAGAGTATGAAGAGCCCTCTTCAAAACCATAGTCCAGCCAGAATTTATCAGCTTCCGAGTCTGAATCAGAGCTTTCAGAGTTAGAATCTAATTTTTTATTGTCTGTTTAAAACAGAATATTATAAAAAAAAAAGTTAAATAAAAAAAAATTGTCATATAGTAAAAAAAATTTACTTTTTTGATTATTGGAAGGATGAGAAAAAAGATTATTTGTGCAAGTATCCGAGCTATCAGCAGAAATTTGAGCATTTTGAGAAGAATACGATTGTAAAGAGGTAGAATCAATAAGATAATCTTCATATGGTTTAATGATTTTAAAAAAAGTAGTTTTAAGAGTGTTTGAAAGAGAAGTGCAGGATTTTCTGTCATAACCAAGAAATCGACCAATTTCAGCCCACATTTTCTTTTTATTGACTTGATCGTATCCACCCCTTTGATTGACTTCATTTTTTAGCTTATAAATGTCTATTGGCTTTTTATCCAAATGTGGAATTTTATAAATTTTCTGATCAGTTTTTTCAAAAAAGTTTAAAACTTGATCAACATAATTCTTCTTAATACGATTTTTTCCTTCAAGTGCGTTCAGTTGTTGTAGGCGAGTGTGAAATCTAAAGTTCTATATAACCACGATAGATATAACCACAGGTTAATAAAGTAAAAAAATGGTTGCAATGGGAATAAACAATCTTGTAG
>MBFR01000075.1:8350-23707 GCA_003086735.1 Smittium simulii
AATACACATATCTAGGGCTAACATTTGAAGACAGCTGGAAATGGGATGGGACTATAATAAATAATAAAAACAAAATGAATAAAGCAATGTACGGTACATATAGTTTTTTAAAAAATCAAAATATACCAGTAGCAATAAGACTGAAAGTACTACAGTCAGTGCTAATACCAATTGGTACATACGGTGGTGAGCTTTTTGGTATGAGTGAGGTTCGAACAAGACCTATTCAAATAATAGCAGACAAATCGCTACGGCTAATAGCTAATGTTAGCAAAGCAACTGCAATAAACAGACTGCGGACCGAGTTTGGAATATCTTCAATAAACTCAATATGCTCGAGAGCCAGAGAGCGAGCATATTTTAAATGGCCAATATCAAAAACTTGGATAGCTGACCTGATACGTCAACCACTCAAGCTAGATCAAGCACATGGGTATCAGGTACATTAAGATGGCAAAATAAATACAATATTAACATTGAGCAAGGTGCTACAAGAACAACTATTGAAACTATAAATGTTAGAAATGACAGATCTATAATATTAAGCTAGTTTATAACACATTAAATGCAAAACTCTAACATCTGGATTAGCTTGCAGTTGCTGTATCCAGAGCTGAGAATAGGCCTACAGATAATTGGTAAAATACGAACAGGTTGTATTGGACTACAGAGCAGCTAGCAAAGTCGCAATTAATAGCAAAAATGTACATGGAAAAATGCCTATGCAGCAATACTAATGTCCCTAAAACTATAGAGCACATATTAATAGATTGCTATTGCTGGGTAGTTAAAGGAGTGACGCCATTGGGCAATTTATCCTAGGCTCTACAGAATATGCAATAACAAACAACTTTGCGCACAGGAAAATAAATTACAACTAGTGAGCAAACTCCTTGTGATTAGTCTAAAAAATATTTGATTCAACTTTAAAAGAGGAAGAAGCCTAATATACTAACATCAATAGAGCTGAAAACAGCAACTTTATGGATGACATTCGCGTTGCTCGGGAACTTATTCTTAATAGAATAAAGTGTTCACCAACCCCCTTTAGTTGATGCCCGATGGGTATAAAACACTAGAGAAACGGAGAGGATTCGGTTGATTTGAGTTAAAATTATGCATTAAAATCAAAAAAATTAAGCGTTCCAAAAAGCTCTAGATGATTTTTAGGAATAGTTTTTCATGAAATTTTTTGATTTTTTTAAAACTTGATATAATCATTTACATTAAATTTAGACGATCATGGGCGGCTTTTTTGAATTTCCTGCAAAAAATTTAAAAACTATTATAGGATAATTTTAGATATTACAAGATAATTTTTCATAGATAATTTTTAAAAGTAAGAGGAATTTATATATTTTATGCTAAATATTATTTTTTTCCCAATAAATCGATTTTTAGTGAATAAAAAATACATTCTTGTGCAAGGATCCGAAGGTACTATGCGTTAAAACAGTTCTGGTAACAGTGAAGCTTTTTAGCGATATTGCACTTTCACGCTACCTAATGCTTAGCAGTGGGACTTAAAAATATCATGACAATTAATATCCGCTGGATACGGAGACTCTACTGAGCCATAGGATAGTTAATATATTGTATTTTTTTAATATGATTTTTATAAAAACCAGGATTCTAATTAAAATTTCTATTTTTTATATAATGTAATATCTAATAATAAGCTCCACAATAACCCGCAAGCTTTAGAACATTTACCCCGTTTTTCCCGGGTATGATTTAGCAACATTGGAATAATAATGGATTTGCAAGATTTTTTTTTATAAATTTACAGAGACGAATAAATGTTTTATTTTCAGAGCTATCGAATTTCCCCATTAGGCGAAAGTATCGCGCCATTAATAGCTTTTATCGAGTTTCATATAAGACTTCTTAGTGTGTTTGTTTAAAGTTTTTGCAGCAATTATTTTTGTATTTTTGTATTTTTACATTTATAATATTTTGCTTATGTCATTACGAACCTTTAATCTTAAAGCCAGCAACTTTTTACATCCTCTTTTTCTCCGGAATAGCGCAATGAATATTTCAAAATCAAGACAGTTTTTTTCGGGCAATGACCATGCTTTAGATCGCATGGGTCAAGTGCGCACTAACCGCAAACTTCTAAGTGGACTATACAACGATCCAAACACCCGTTTTCTTCTTTGTGTTAATGGAGGTTCAAAGTTTCTATTTCTAAAACAAGAAAAAAAGCCAGAGTTAGCAACCAGCTTACCTAACTCCCAATCCCCAAAGCGCTTCCAGCAGATAGCTCTGCTTAAACGACAAGACCTTCTCGACTCGAAACTGTCATTAAATCCATACCTTGAAGAAAACTCTGCAGTTTTTGGAAAAATCGTAATACAGGATTTAAACAACAAGAAAAGCGTTGATGAGTATAGCACTGCAATGCAGTTTTCAAAAAAAGCTAGTCAAGTTTTTTTGGGGAAAACAACAAATATTAGCGCTATTGATTCTAACAGTGAAACTTTACAAGAAACACCACCATACTATAACATTTGGGCAATAGACCTCGGAGACTTGGGAGCTTATGAGCAAGATAAAATAGCAGAGTTTGCTGAAAACGCTGGAATCGAAGAGCCTCAAGGGATTAAAGAGATTGAGTCTGCTATTGCAAACACCCTAAAAGGGATATTTCTTCCTTTGCGAACAGGGTCCTTTGGATTAAATGCTTGTCAGGCACATGTTATTGCGCTGGCTGCTGCATTGACTGACTGGAACTATCGTAACCAATTTTGTCCAGGTTGCGGAAACCCAACATGGTCTACCCAAGCAGGATACAAGCGCGTTTGTGTTAATGGATTAGTTTCGACCATCAACGACAATCCATTGCTTTATATACCACAAGAAATCGACAAGAAATGTTATTCTCAGTTTTCACTAAACAATTTTACTTTTCCAAGAACTGACCCTGTAATCATTGTAGCTATAATCAGTCCTGATGGCGACAAGCTTTTGCTAGCTCGTGGAGCAAAGTTTCCTCCTAAGCGATACTCGTGCATCGCTGGATTTGTTGACGCCGCTGAGTCGATTGAAGACGCTGTTCGCAGAGAAGTGCGTGAAGAAGTTGGGCTAAATGTCGACAAAATAGAATACTATACTAGCCAACCGTGGCCATTTCCCAACAGTTTGATGATCGGATGTTTTGCTCATGCCACTTCAAAAAATATTGTTGTAGACCAAGACGAAATTCTTGATGCAAAGTGGTGCTCAGTTAATGATATCTACCCTTCGCTTGCTAAAAACGAATCCGAATCTTTACTGAACTTTGATAAGATTATTGACCAAAGTAATAAAAAAACGCTGGTTTCTGACCAAACTGATATTGAACTTCCTCCTGCTGTCGCTGTTGGGTTCTTTCTTATCCAAGCTTGGATTAAAAAACAAATTAATCATGCTAACCTCTAACTGTAATTTTATTCACCTTTTTAAAATACCCTTTGGAAAATCTGCTTGCCATCTTTTGACTTTCTAATCATCTAAACAAATTCTGTTTTTTCTCGGCTATCTTTGTTTATAACCGTCTGTGTTTTTCGAATATATTGCCTTCGAGCTGATACCCATTGGGCACGTATACCAACTGAGTCAGAGAAGAGTTGTTACTTGGTATATTTTATTATATTTTTAGAAATTTTGTTTAATTAAATTAAATTCTATATTTTAATATATTTTTAGAAATCTTATTTTAATTAAAATAGTATATTATCTATTAATAGCTATAAAAATTAAAAATTATACATTTGATCAGAGCTAATGGTATGCCATTTGTACGTTATCAAGGTTTTAAAAGATTATCTTTTGCTGCTAATAAGCTAGATTCCAGTGCGTTTTCAGCTCTTTTAGTAAGAGCTTGTAGTACATTTAAATCTGCTTTATTTGAACTTGGTTTGTATTTCAGCTTTGTGCAAGTTATTTTAAATCCTAGTTTAAAGTTCTAGACACATGTTATACACGCTTTTTAACATTTCACAAATATTTTATTAGCAAGCTTTTCAAAAAAATACCTCTTGTATACCCGATTGGGTGTTTTCCCATTTGTTTTTGTGGGGTTAAATGCTTTTTCTTTGCATATAATTCCTATATTGATTGTTTTCCAGTTTGATTTAGCAAATTGGCTCAAAATTATTAATTTCACATAATAAAAAAGGGCTTAAAATATTTATGATTAGACAAGCCGGTTTTTCAGTTTCTTTTTTTGGCAATATCTAAAGTCGCTCAAACAGTCAAAAATAAGCATTGTTTTTCTTGAAAGATAATTCCAAATACTTGAGTTTTCTGCGTTTAATTGCCCATTCATTCGCTCGCCAGTTTAACTTTCTAGTTACTCTTTTTTCTGTTAGCTCTCTTTGCATCATAACTCAATTCTCATTCAGCCACAGTCCTCAATGCTTCTCTCTAACATATAGCCCCCTGTACTACCCTCTTTACTTTTATTTTCTCTAATTTCCCTCTTCTTCTTTAAAACTCCCCTTGTTCTAGCTATACGCTAGCACATTTATTCTCTCCATGGATGATGAGCAATATGAAATAGTCGATTATACAACTGCTTCATCGTGGGAAAGTTTGGTAAGTATAATCGAAAATATCCTCATCAAATGGAACCTCGAAAACGGCGCTGACCCCGTATTTAACACAGTATACGACCTCCCGACTATCCATAGCATTGTAGACTCCGACTCAATCTCTCTATCTGATAAGATCGAGGCTACGTTGAATTGGAGTATCATGATCCAAGAAATTGAATATTCCGGTAAAAAACTCGCGCTAATGATTCATAGACACCCCAGTTTTTACCCTACCTCAAAACAAGCTTCATTTTCTAAAAAAAAACTCTCTTTTGAGCAGCTTTTCCCTCAAGTATTCATAGTAGATAAGCACTCCCAAAATACTTGTTTGAAGGAAATCGACGGTGTTATAGATACAGAGCTCATGTGCTTACATCCACTACATAGGTGGGCTGGCCTCGATCTATTTATTACTTTTTGGTGTTATGGAAATACTTCTACTAAAAATTCTCATTCTAAGCCTTCAGTTTTGCTTTCGCATAAGAGAATCTCTCAGCTCCTCAATCTTGATAGTTTCGAAATTACTACCGAAACTGCTAAACTTCTGCAGTCCGCTTTAAACGTTGCTTGTATTAACGTAGGCTGCGTACTACCATCCTTTGTTCCTCTTGATGCGGGCTGGAATTACTTGTATGGTGGAAGGCATAACCAAACTGTCTCTCTTTTACTAAATCATAAAATCGATTCTCATAATTTTCATCAAAATACCACTCAGTCTCAAAATCTGAACATTATAAACCAGCCTTGTAAATCATTAAATGCAATCGCTAGTATTGAAAGAGTTTTCGAAAGTCTAAAGTCTCTTCAAATTACTCCAGATCTTCATAACATCTACGGTCTATATAACGCTTTTATTACAAGATTTAATATTCCAAATTATCTCAATTGTTCTAAAAACAATTCTTTTTCTAGCGATTCATTACACAAACTATGTAAAACGACCATAGCTGGCTCTTATTCATATAAAATTTATAATACATATGATAAGCTATGGAATTCTAATGTTGAAGGCTTTTATAATCAAATAAATGGGTTAGATGTTGGCCCAGTCAATGATCCACTTCGACAACTCGGCCTAATAACTTTTTTTGCCCCAGTTGATATTTCTGAATATATTAATGATAAGCCCTCTTCGTCAAATCAACTATATTTAAAAAACGCAAACGAATACAAACTTGCTGCAAAATTTTTGGATTTTTCAAAAGATAGAACAATGCTTTCTGAAGCTGTTGGTGGAATTTCAGAAGCATACCTACAAAACAAACACAGAGTATTTGATATTATATGTGATTTTCGCACCCCCGGTATAATCTCTTTGCACTTTGACACTTTTTTAACATCTCTAAACGAAATTCTAACAAATAAATGCAACAAAAACGTTTTATATAATCATCACCCACTCGACACCACATTAAACCCAGATGGTTCAGATCTTGGATTATCTCTCTCTATCAAATCGTTTATAAATAAAACAAAACATGGTACATGTATAAAATATAACTCTGTAATGTGGAGGTTTTGTAAAAATATTATTAGTATTTACACTCTAAATACTGCCAATCACTGGAAATCTCCCAATTGGGTCATTTTTACAAGTGTATTATGGGCCATTATTCTCAAAGATTTTAGGTATAAATGGGAAAATCTAATTTTGATTCCCGATAACGATATATTCGAGTCTCAGGACCTGGACCAAACCGCTTCATTCATTGATCTGCGCTATAACATTATTCAGCAAAAAATTGATATGATAAATAATTGTATATTACGAAAAAAACTTTTAGCGACTTGTGAAAATCATAAACAATCTATTACTGCAAGTTCTTTGACTTTGGATATCGATTCAACTGACAAAAATTTAACAAATAGACTACATTCATTTTTAACTTGCGAAATAGAACTCTTTAGGAAGCAATTATCAGAAACTGAAAAAAATGATTTCGATCCAAATATTTCTGATATTAGCCAAGAAAAAAATTATAATCAAAAAGAGTCTGTTGACGATTTTATAACACTTTCTTCAACTGTTTTTGATCAAAACCACGGTAAGACTGTGCCTTGTGATAAAAATCTTTTGTTGAAAGAAAGAGTTAATTTTAGTTCTTCTCCAACAACAGAGTTTAATATTTCGCAACATGTATCATCAATCATATCTCAAAATTTAGAAGATATGTCTATGCCTTTAGCAACCCCACAAAATATAAACACTAAAAGCGAAAAACTCAAGTACAATTCTACTAGAAAAACAATTTTAAACCATGCCCCAAAATCATCTAATGACATACAAATGGTACAAAATATTAAAACCAACAATAGTAGTTATCATAGCAATTTTAGTGATCTACCAATTGGTACAAGTTCTAACAGTGTTGAATTCTATAACATTGCTGATAGTCCTTCAACTGTGCTAATTCAGAATGTTAAAACCACTAACACGCATCCCGATACGAATATTATTACAAACGTTAAAACAAGATTTTCAGATTGCTCAAATGTTGACTTTAGTGATGTTTTTGTAGATTCAAATTCAGATTTTTTGATTCCACAAAGTGAAGACTCATACACCAATCAACTTGTAAATAAAAATAAACTTATAAGCCGCTCGACTAAACCCACAAATGTAAATGATTTTAAACCACAAAGTGCCATATTTGATTGCAACGATATATCAAGCTATGGAATAAAGCCGAAATTATCAGGATCTAGTGGTAATTATTTTAATGAAAAATCAGCACCTTATGTTGAAGTTGGCCTTTCTTCAAGCTTTAACTCGACTACATCTGACTATCTAATAGTTGCTAAAAATACCTCAAATAATTCTTCTAAAAATAAAGTCGATTTAAATGATCAGATGCAAATCAAATCCTTAAGCTCATTTGATAGTTTTATAGATAATGTGCAAACCACAAACATTGATAAAAATATCAAAGATGCAGAACACGATGATTTTTTAGATCAAAATAACATTGATTGTAATATGGAACAAAATCAGCTAGTTGAAAAAGCTTTTAAAAAATCTTTAGAATTATTACCTCACGAATATGACGGAAGATTATCTATTTTACCTAACGTTTATATTATGAACTCTGATCCGCTCGAACCAGTTTGGGTTCCTGTGACTCAGCAGCCTCCTTTATTTACTGAAGATATGCTTATAGAAAACGAATCCAAATATGTAAAGTTAGATGATAAAGATGAAATTTCTGACTTTAAGTCAGAGCTCTTTTATCAAGATCTACTATCTGATATGGAAGCTTTTAAAGCAGCCAACCCTCAAGCAAACTTGGTGGATTTTATTAGATGGTATTCTCCAAAAGATTGGATACCTGCCAAATGCAAAAATGTACAAAACAATGAAGATGCCTGTAAGGATTCAATTGCTTGTAAATCACAGAATTTAAAATATCAAACAGAGAGTATGAAACCAAACAATAATTCAATAAAGATATTGGATTCAGATAAAGTAGACTTGACGAATTCATCTGAGGTGTATAATTTAGCGAATCTACAAGAAAATAATGACATTACAGGTAAAATCGAAAACAAGACATTATCCGATGAGACGAATTTATCTGTTAACGATAAAAATGCTCAAAACGCGTCTAAAGCAGCGGTTACTCAGACTTATTCTTGCGAATTTAGTGGAAAGTTAAGTACTAGAATGTCTAAAAAAGGAAACTTGTGGCAGCAATTGTGGGAGCAAGCAAGAAGAGTTCCTGTATACAATCAAGTTTCACGCTTTGACTGCGATTCTGAAGGCACAAAGGCACTAGAATATTTGGAGTCCATTAACTTATGCGACCTGTTTGAGTTGATATTTCCAAGTATAACTGTTTTGGCTCTTGAGTGTTTAATAAAGCAGCCCATATCAACCAAACTTGATGGTTTAAAAAACTCAATTGATTCCTTATCAAAAGAAATTTTACAATGCTCAAACTCATTAAACGAATCAAATAATATTTCAAACAAGGTTGGGGATCAGTGCGAGAGTGCTAGTTTTATTGAAAATAGTACAATATATCTAGATTCGGAGACAGAATCTGAAACTGAGACAAATATTATTAAAAAGATTACAAAAAACTATATTTTTAACGGGAATTCAAAAAAAAAACAAGCTAAAAGTCAGATTGTTTCAAGCGTTGTTCAAAAATCTCACAAGTCTATTGGTACAACTATTATTACTTCTAATATATATCCAGGTTCGAAAAGCATAAAATCTATTGTTGAGAGCATTAAAATGACAGAGGTAAACATTGGCAGAGCAGTCTCACTTTTAAAGTTGGTAAGTAACTAGACTAAATTTATATTCTTTTGGTTAAAGTGATTAATTCAATAATTGTATTTATTTTTAGATGCCAAATCAGTACCGTATTGTTGATAGTTTATTATGTGATTTTGAAGTAAAGATTATAAAGCTACAAGAAAAAAAGGCGGTCCTTAAAGCGCTAGCAAAGTTTGGAATCGGAACTAGTAAATTGCCTAATAGAAAAGAGTACATTCTTGAATGTAATTATTTAGATTTAGCACTACCTGTTAATGTAGATCAAATAAGCTCTATCAGTTTAAATGGGAATTTAATATACTCTGATACAGCTTATAACTTTAAAAACAAAGATACCGAAGAAATCAATGAGAACGACCCTATAGTATCTACTAGCATCTTGGAAAAAGAGGAAAGTTCCAAGTTACTGGTCAGTAATGAGCATTCAAATAAAAGATATTTTGGGCCGCTATATAGAATGTATGCATCTGTAGAAAGTGATGGCAGAGCAAGGTTTATGTTTACATCTTCTCATATTAAGAATATTCTTTACCTTTAATGATAATGCCATATTTGATCTTTTTGAAGCATACCAGGCCAAATATTTTTTTTAGAGAATATTAAAATATCAGTTTTATAACTAAGCAAAGTCATAAGGAGTTTATTTTTTTTTCTTTGGCTCGATTAATATTAGTAGTTTTATTTTTTTTTTGATAATTCCATTTGATTTTTAGTAATATTGTATAGCTTTATAATAGAAAGTAAAAAAACATATATTATCAACTTATGCAAAATCGTGTTTTACAAGTTGGAATAAAGCTTTTCTTTTCAATTCATTTTTTTCTTCAATTTTACGAATTATTTTAGCTCCAAATGACCTATATAGAACAAAAATAAAAACATAATTATTAGGCCACGAATGCCAAGAGGGAAAAGCTAGACAAAAACAAAATTTCACCAGAAGGAACGATTGTGTGCAAGATATTTATTTTATTAGAAACAATAGTATATAAAATGACTTACGTTTGGGGAAGTTTCAAATTAAAGGATTTATTTTTTCTGAACCAACGAGTATGAAAGCCAATTCCAAATTTATTATTTTTTTTTATAATGGGTGGTATAGGTTGGACAAAACCTGTAGATTTTTTGCCTATCCCAGTACCACAACGCCAACCAATTCTCTCCAGAATTTTATAACCGATACTGCCTTTAAGCTAAACAACAAAAAAAAAGTTTATAGTGAATAATATAAAACAAAAAAATACAATTGCATATTTTATTAATCAGAATAAAGTGCAAAATTTGAAAAGGATATTATAAAAATGCAGAATATTCAAACTGATACTAAACTATTTAGCAACTAAAGCCAAAAAATAAATTAGTTGAAAAAAAAATTACCTGCAATTTAGAGCAAGACAAAAGTCTAACATCAGAGCAATTAATATTTTTATTGAATCGAGTATTAGATGGCGATCCGCGAATAAACTTTTTAGTTGAAATGCAGTGATCGTTGAGCTTTGCAACAAAATTTGTTGCTGTAAGAGCAGAATCCGAACTTTTTGCAAGGATCGAAGCTACTTTTTGCGCCGAAAAATGCCATTGCGCAAGAGTTTTTTCATTGTGCACAGGTTCGGACAGTTCCTCAGCAAACTTTGTATATTTGGTATTACTCTGTGCTATACAAGCTTTTTCCAAATAGAACTGGTTTGTATCGTTTGGGGTTGTAGTGCACTTGATATTTAGATTATGGTGATCTGGTTGATTCGGCTTTGACTCGGTTTGCTTACTTGATGAAATCAAACTGCTATAAAAAGAAGCTGCATCCATATCAATAAAAAAAGCATCAGACTAAAACTCGTTATTTTCAAGATGATTAGTCATGATATTTTTTGATAATTTAGAAAAAAGAATTGATTGAGCAATAGGTATTTATATTTATTTTTTTTTGATAAATTTATTATTGAAAAAGTATGGGAAAATGAGAGTTTCCAACAATTAATTTATTTTACGAATTTATATTTATCTATAGTTTTTAGCCACAATTTTTAACGTTGTAATATCTACAAGGTGCAAGAGCAAATATGATTTGCTGATTTAGTATCTGTTATTTAATACGCTATCATGTAGTTTATAAGCAGAGCTACAAGTTAATATAATCCTTTCAAAATTTAACAAAAAAATTTAAACAGTAAATGGTCTATGAGAGTATTGAAAAAAAACAATTTTTTATTCAGACTAAAAATCACATTTTTAAATGTAAAAAAGTAGCGCAAGAAATACATTTTTTTTATTTTTAATAATACGAAATACAAAGATAAAATTTTTATGTAAAGTAATAGATTATAAAAAGCATTTAAGCAAATTTTGTTTAAATTAAACAAATTAATGAAATATTAGCAGCAAAACAATACGGATTGAGACCAAGAATAAATCTGAAAATTTGTTAAAGTATGTATATATTTAATAATTTATTAAGAAAGGATAGATAAATTTTAGAATAAATAAAGAATTAGCCAAGTTCATAATGGAAATATAAATAGATGGGTAGGAATATTTGCAAGTGATGAAAATGGTGAATATAATACAATTATACTATAAACAATTTTTTACAGTCAGAAAACGCAAAAGATTCACCAGTTCTAGGGCAAACAATTAATTTATCGTTTTGTTGAGCAATATCTTTGAGGGCAAGATAGGAGTATACGCATCCATTTGGAAGACGCATCGGTGGGTTATCTTCATTCATTTTCAAGCCACTGATTCTGCAAACAAGGTGCGAGTTAGTATGGTAAGAATATGGAAGATCTTCAGAGATAGATTTAAGTGCTTGAGAGCTACAAATCGGGCAATTTTTATTTTTGTCTTCAAAGTTGGAACTAGTACATAGATGAGTTTTAAGATTAGAAATTCCAGTTTGAATAAGAGGATATAGTAGGGGTTGAGATGGTAGCCCAAAAATAGAATAAGCAGCAGATCGAAACATATTAGCAAGATAGTTCCATTTGTTATTGTTATACAATTTCTAAAGGCAATTAAAAGACAAATTACAATAAATGATTATTAATTAATATTTTATTTTTTTAAAAACGAAATTTACCTGATATCTTTTACAAGTAGTTGTAGGTTTAAATACCAATAGAGCCATAGCTTGACTATACTTTGTATACTGGTCAGAATTCATATTTTTAAAGTGCTTTTTCGAGTAAAAAATCGCGCTCTGGACTTTATTAGCTCTACAAAGCTCAATATATTCTTGAAGGCGTAGCTCGAATTCCAGTGAAATCTAAAATTTAAAAAAAATCAGTAAAAGAAAGATTAAGAGATGGGTAAATTAAATTACATTTAGTTTTTTGAGAGCAGTTTTATTTTCAAAGCACCATTTCAAACAGTCCGAGCAATTATTTTGCAAAAGTAAAGATTTCTCGATAGAGATAATTCTAGTGAAAAAGTCAAAGTCAGCAAAGTCAGATATATCATAACGAGAAGCAAGGGTTTTGGCAGATTCCTGGTAGCCCATTCTGATCATAAAATCCAACAACAAGCGATTCATTCTAGTTTTTGACCAAGCGATATATTCAGAATTAGAAAAAGAGGAAAAAGTTTGAACTTTTTGAGAATGCTCAGCTCTTTCAGACAGTTGGTGAACAAGGAAGCTTTCTTCATTTTTTTTTTCAGTGAGCTAAAACAAAGAATAAGATATTAACTAGCTTAAAAGAAATATAAAAAAAAAACTACTTTTGCTTTGAGAGATTTTAGCAGGCTTAGCAGCTGGACCTGGTGGTCAGTATCAATTTCCATAGTGATATCGGCGTCATTCTCAGGTTTATTTTCAGCTTGAAGCAACATGCTGTCAATAATGTTTTGAGCAGATAGCATGTCTTTTTCGATGAGTTTTTGAGAACTCTTGACGTTTTTTTTAAGTTTTTCTACAACAATCTATTTATTTAAAAGTCAAAGTTAAAATGGAAACACAAATATAAATTATAGCACACCTTCAAAAGCGGTTGCTCGATGGCCAACATATTGTCAGGATTAATTTTCTCCATGGTAGATATATTTTAACAAAGAAAAGGCTCAGCAGCCTACACAAAGTATATACAAAATTTGAATAGTGGAAAAGCTTGAAATGTTTTAAGCCTTAAAATATTAATGAAGTTATAATTGTAAAGAGGTATTTTGATTTCTTTATATTTTTGTAATAGAATGTTTAAGTGGGTATTTGAGATTTCTTTATATTTTTGTAATAGAATTTTTCAAGTGGATATTTTGATTTCTTTATATTTTTGTAATAGAATGTTTAAGTGGATATTTTGATTTCTTTATATTTTTGTAATAGAATGTTTAAGTGGATATTTTGATTTCTTTATATTTTTGTAATAGAATTTTTCAAGTGGATATTTTGATTTCTTTATATTTTTGTAATAGAATGTTTAAGTGGATATTTTGATTTCTTTATATTTTTGTAATAGAATTTTTCAAGTAGGTATTTTGATTTCTTTATATTTTTGTAATAGAATGTTTAAGTGGATATTTTGATTTCTTTATATTTTTGTAATAGAATGTTTAAGTGGATATTTTGATTTCTTTATATTTTTGTAATAGAATTTTTCAAGTAGGTATTTTGATTTCTTTATATTTTTGTAATAGAATGTTTAAGTGGGTATTTGAGATTTCTTTATATTTTTGTAATAGAATTTTTCAAGTGGATATTTTGATTTCTTTATATTTTTGTAATAGAATGTTTAAGTAGGTATTAGAGATGCAATTGTATATATTTCAGGATTAATGAGCTAAAAGAGGTAGTTGAAATAATCTTTATATTTTTGGTAATAGAAAGATTTAACAAGAGGTATTTGAGATATAAAGAAAAGGCATATAAAAGTCAAGTTAGTAAATTAAGAATGTTTTTGCTCTATTATTGGTTAATTTAAGACATATCAAGGCGTTCAAGGAGGATGACCAATAGAAAGTGATTTTTTAGAGATGCATTTATTTAGCAGCGGTTGGCAGCAAACAGTGTAACCAATGGAAGTCACGTATATGAACTGCCGTATACAACGGCATACTTCAAACGTTAATTAGCCAAAAAAGGCAAACAGCCAGAAGAGCAATGGTTTACAGAAGATTTGGAGCGAGCCGTGCGCCGTTTGGCCGAGATTAAAGGTTCAATTTAAAAGAATGCTACAATAATCTAGCTTGCCATTATTATAGTTTTTATTGAAAAAAGTTTATTTTACAAGTTTCATAATCTAGCTTGTCATTATTATAGTTTTGTTTTGCTCAAACGAGATGCTTTAAAGACAGCATTTACTCGGATGAGATTAGTGCTGATCTTCATCCATTCCTTGTAATAAAGTTTGGCCTGCTAATATGAGCGAATGCTGATGTTTTTATTATTGTATTTCAATATTCTTATACCATCACTAATAAGTCTGTTTATTATATATTAGTTGCTGTATATTTAGCATATACAAGTAAAGTTTTGCCGGCCAGGGTGGATGGGACTTCTTCTTTCATTACATCTATTAACACTCAACTGTTCTGCATACTGATCCTTAGGACTAGAACAAGATATAGAACTTGTTCAAACTAGGCACGTAGAAGCTAATACGGCAGATTTAAGTTTTAATTAGCTGCTCACACCCAATTTTGCCTTTTATCAATTATTACTTTGTTTGGCTGAGATATTAATTATGATTTTATTATACCAATTGTATAAGATATTAATCGTAATTTTTATTAATAATTGGCTATAAGTTCAACATTAAATCTATTAGAATTTACCAAATACATTAATAACTAAATATACAAGTGTCTTCTTGATCAAAAGATAATAATAAAGATCCCTATGCTTGATTGACTGTATAGCTCTTTCTAAACTAATCTGTGCTGCTGATTAAACCATTTCAATTATTAAAATTAACGCTTGATTAAACCATTTCAATTATTAAAATTAACGCTTGATTAAACCATTTCAATTGATAAAATTAACGCTTGATTAAACCATTTCAATTATTAAAATTAACGCTTGATTAAACTATTTCAATTGATAAAATTAACGCTTGATTAAACTATTTCAATTTGACAAGCGCAAGTTTAAACTCTGGTCTATTGGACACGCTTTAAATTTTAGAATCAAGAGCACGCAAATCAGTGCTGAATTGAGCTTTATAGATCTGTTAGTACGCAATAATTATAAAATGAATAACCAACCATAAATTAATTTCAGCAACTAAATTAAACCATTAAGCTAAACAGCCAATAATCAAATATTATTTTTTTGGTTACCAGGTATTATTTCTTAAAATGGCAAAAGTTCGAGACACAACTATGGAAAATTTTAACCAAATCTAAACAATTACTTGAAGATATTAAAATCCATCCTTCTCGAGCCTTTTACCCCCCACAAATAAATTTAAACCTCTCAAATTTATCGATGCGAGCCCGTCATATTGGAGACACATTTTAGTCTCAACCCAATTTTTATGCCTTTTTTCAATTTGTCTAACGACTTGC
>MBFR01000075.1:83181-93924 GCA_003086735.1 Smittium simulii
TTCTTATATATCTCTTTTTATACTACGAGATGCTGTCGATTGTATTAACTGACTGGCAATATTTCTAAATATCTTTTTTTTATACTACGAGATGCTGTCGATTGTATTAATTGCCTTGGGCTATTCTTATATATCTCTTTTTATACTACGAGATGCTGTCGATTGTATTAACTGACTTTACTATTCCTAAATAGTTCTTTTTATACTGTAAAGTCATCACAGTTTAGTATCCTTTTTACACCTGTCAAGCACCCATCATTTGTATGTATGTGTATTTAACCAAAGGATTTTGCCATTATTTGCTTTTATCTTTTTTTTCTTTGATCTTACTCTTCACTGTTATTTATTTTGTTGCCTACATTTAACAATAATTTGTTTTTATTAGCATACTCGTTTAATTTTCTTCCATTGGATTTTCGCCTACTATTTATTATGTTATAACTGTTGATTAAATCAAATTTCATCTTTATATTCAAATTTATATATGTCTAGTCTTTTACTATTATCGAGTTGTTTATATGGGTTTACTCTTATCAACTTTCTATTTTATCTTGTATTTTATTATATTTACATTTTGGTTTTTATTTTATTTTATTTGTCTTGCAATTTTTAAAATTGTTTTTTTGTATATTGTGCTTTTATTATTTGTTTACTTTTATTTACTATTTATGTTTGTTTTTATTTTATACAACTTTTTTATTTGTTTATATATCATCAATCTCTTGTTTTATATTTACATGGTTTTAGTATGCATTTTTACTAGACTTCTTAATGATATTGATTCATTAAAACCTGTGTTTTTTTATATCTTTATTCATTACAATTAATAGATTGCAATTTAGTTGGTTTATTTTCTATTATCTAAATTGTAAAATTGTTAATTTATTATTCAAACTCTTTTTATCGTTATTATCAACAAATAAAATCAAGTAATAAACGTTTAAAAATTTATTTATTTTTGTGGTTTATTTGTATATCTATAGTATAATATTTTTTATACTATTTATTCTTATCGTTTCTCTTGATATTACGCTTAATGTTTTGATGTATGTTAGTGTTATGATTACATAAATTTTTAGAATCTAATTGATTATTTATAATCATAATATTTTAATATAAACTATTATTAGCTCTAAATATACATTTAATCAATATATCAGCTTTACTGATTTCTATCAATTTGTCGTTTGCTTATCATATTCTAAAATTCTTGTGATTCATTTTATCCTTTATAAAACTCGACTAGACCTTTTAATTCATTTTATCCTTTATAAAACTCGACTAGACCTTTTAATTCATTTTATCCTTTATAAAACTCGACTAGACCTTTTAATTCATTTTATCCTTATATGGCCCAAATCATTTTTGAATTTCATAAATTTATGAGCTCGCTAAATTTAAACACGCTTTTAAAAAAAATGATAAACTCGTGTAAAATAAAAAAAATTACATTGCACAATCGAATTATATAGTAGGTATAGTATAATGTGCTGTGTTTAAACTATAAAAATAGTTATTATTATTAGATTGTATATATTTTGACTATAAAAATGGTATAAATTACAATATTTATAAAATCAACAAGTCGATTTGACAGACCTGTTAAACCAAATTTAAAGAATAAAAATGACTTTTAAAAAATAATATTAATAATTTGCTTTATAATAAATTCTTTAAAGTCAATTTAAAAGTTTTCCCACTTCAATTGATACATGCTCATCAGGTACAATCAGTCAAGTGCTTGATAAAATCATATTATTGCATAAAATTTACACTTATTATAAATCCATCTCACGAATCAATATTTCATAAAGAGTACAAAAATGTAATTACACATAAAATGCTATTACATTTTTTTTTAATAATTAATACAGTTTTTGGAATATTGTGCAGAGAAAAGCCCATGATTTATTTTAATAAAATTATATATATTTGATCATCTTGTAAGTGATATTTACTATAAATTTTTAGCCACTTGAACTTTTATATATTTTATTTATAATAATAGCATACACATCACGGCTTAACTCGATAAAATTTTTTTGACATTGATTACCGTTAGTTTTACTTTTCATAGTCAGATTCTTACGAAAGAATGTGGCTATTAGAAAAATATGATATTTAACAAGGTGCAAAAAAATCCAGCCAAAAATGAAGAGCTGCAAGTCAGAAATATATCCACTTCTTGATCCTACGCAAAGTTAATAACACTTGGAGTGACTCGATTTAACTGATTATGTGTCACACTATAATACTTTTAATGCAATTACTCATCGCATAGTATATTAAAACATTGTATATGTTTTTTGATAATTGTATTTTTACTATTTCTGTTTCCTAATTAGCTAAAAAATTACATTCACTCTACTAAACGCTTTACTCTTTCTTAATTAAAAATATGCAAAGTCTTGTAAGATTATAAATTTTGAGTATTGGATTTCAACATAATTTTTACAATATATAATACTAAAAATATTTGATAAAAAAATTTGTTTTGTCAATGCGTAGAGTATTTATTGAACCTTCCAGTAGCGGTTAAATGTAAAGACATATCCTGGTAAAAACTTGGCTGCTTACTCTGTCTCATATCGCTAAATTAGGATAATTTTCTGTTACTAACTTTCAAAAATTTATTTATATATTAGTATAGCACATCCATCTGTGTCTTTTTTGTGTATAACAAAAGGCCTAAAGCTAGTACGAGGATTTAAAAACTATATAAAATACTTGTTTTTTAGTATCAATATGAACAGTCTATTAACTATCAATTTACATAATGATGCTAAATAATTTCCTTTGAATAAAACAACACTTTAAATCTGAATATAAATTTGCAAAACTATTTTTTTACTTTTAAATTATTTTCACAAATTTTAATTAATTAATATACACCTTAATAAATAAAAAATTTGATTTCTAAACGTTACCCAAAAAAACGATTATTTTTTAAATATTTTTTAATCTAAAAAGTTATCGAATGCTTTATTTTTTGTAAGTTGAGAAAATATGGTTTATTATATACATTTATTGTTTAAAACCAATACCAACCTGTATCCCTATAGAGACTTTTATTCTTTGCAATATATTCTTTTAAAATAAGCCGGCCATAACTATTTTTACTAAAAGCCATATTTTCTACTAGATTTCAATATAGTGTATACATAAATAACACAATTACATATTAATACTGCAATCAAGAGTGTATTAACTCTTCTGTCTTTTAAAATACATTATTGTAGAATAATTTAATTTATTCTTACACTTGTACTACTTTTTATGTTGGGTTTTCACCCGTTAATTTTTAAACTCCTGATTTTCGGCTCTAAAGTCAAGATTTTTTTTTCTGAGATTTTTATCATTTATCATTCAAGTTATCTGTTGAAATTAAAGTTTAAAAGCGTACCGGTACATTAGAGTACATTATCAAATATTAAACTTGTGGATATTTTTACTTTTTTTTTCTCTTAATTTCTTTGTTTCATGCTTTTACCAAAAATATTTTTTTAGCCCATTTTATTCATGAATCATTTCTTTGGGTTTAAAAATGTAAAAACAAAAAATATTTTAAAGATAAACTTTTTACAAGAGCCAAAACTAAAATATACAAAAACAATTGGATTACATTCCATAACCCAAATAATCAAGTTTGTATTAAAATCAAGTCGTAAAAATGTAGGAATACTAAGTAATCTAGTTACAAGTCTAGTATGTTTGCAAAAGTTGCTAAAATGGTGATTAAAATTAAACCGAAAATTTTCATAAAGCTATTTTTCTTTTTAGAAAATTTTTGTTTTAGAATGAAAATATTTTACTTGTTCTAATAAGAAATTCAATTTTAGATTTACTTTTGAGTATATAGCATATGTAACATTAAATCAATATTATAACCAAAACTATATTTTTTCGAATATCTTTTGATTAAAAAAATGTTTGCAATTTTGAGATTAATAAAATATTAAAACCGTAAAATTCTTACCAAGAATACTGAAACAAATTATGAATTAGTAAATTGTTGTACATTACACAGCATTATGCATTTTAATATACCGAGCAAAATTATAAAGCTACTTATACTGTAAAGTGGGATTTCTGGCTAATACTAGTGATTATAAAAATATTTACTCACTGAAAAATGTACAGTAAAAGATGGTTAATGAAAAAGAATAATAAATGTATTGTACATTAAGTAATTAATAAAATTAAATCAAAATACTTGCAATTATCAATGTTATAATTTTTGTTTTTCTTCTTGCTGCTTATATATTAAAGAAAAGTATATTGATACATTACATGTACCAATTAAAAATATACAAAAATAAATTATAAAAAAGTATTGCTAATATTTTAATCGGATAATATATATTACAGTGTCTGCAATTATTGAGGTACTCTTTATAAATCGTTTATTATGTTATAATATATAATTTTTATATATGTGGATAATTAGCTATCAATTAATTTTTGTTACTATGCATTTTTATCAAAAAACAAAAAATGGTATTTTTCGTTTAATTAATACTAGCTATATCTTACAGCATTAATCTTTGAAATTTTTAGATAAAATGATATTTCTACAAAATAAAACAATGTTTGGTTAGAAGAGACAAGGTGCCTGTATAACATTCTATTTTGTAATAATGTTGATTAATTGGCTGTTATGTTAGGAAAAATTTATATGGTTAAGAGAATGTGTACACTTAGGCTTGATAAATGTTGGAAAATCTCAAAAATTCGCAAACCTGTTTAAATTATTAAAAGACATAATAAAGTTTTGTAATAATCAATTAAAAAATACTATTTATTACATGAACTACATTCTGTACATAGTTAAAAACTTTTTTATCAACGCAATATATGAGGCTTCTTATTTAGGTTTGCGTTTAATATCGAAGTATTTAATGACTAAATCGGTCAGTTTAGATTATTTAAAATATTTATGTAACTAATAAATTATATAAAATGTATCAAAGAGAGAAAAGATGATTCACGATAGAACACTTCCTGTAAGATATCACTTATTGGTATATATATTTACCTACAAAATGTAATGAATTATTGGGCAAAAAACCTTTAGTTGACTAAATTATGTAACTTGCTTATTTCACTGTAGTTACTGGTGATGACATTTCACATTATTAAACAAAGGAGTAATTAAAGGAATTATTTCTATTATTGATTTGCAGAATAAGAACAAAAAAACTCGAAAACATCTTGTTTCATGTATTAATAACTATTGCGCAATAAATTATTGAGATATAAGAACCAACGGTGTGCCTGAATTACATCTACTTACCGAAATAAATAATATTATGACAACGACAGTAACACCAGAAACCATTTTTATTATTTCCGAAAGTAAAGGCACACAGTCACCCAAATCCCTAATAAACTCTATTTGAAAGATTTGCAATTGTGAGATTAATAAGCATTAACGCGATCAATCACTTTTATTTTAGCACTAATAGTGTTTTGATCACCAAGCAAGAGCAAAATAGTTAATTAAAGATTTTACGGAATAGAAGATTTAATGAAAAAACAAGTTATTAATTCAGCCACTTATTGAATTACTTTTTATCACAGCAGTAGTTACCCACCATAAAAATAAGAATATAATCTAGAATTGCATTTTATGTATGGTATAATAATTGTTGTATAGCAAAAAAAAACAAAGCAATTTGTAATTTTTTTATTCAAAAATATTCCCAGTACAATATATAATACTGAAAAAATCAGTTGACTAGCATTTTCTAATAAAAAAAAAACAGGTGAAGCTATAATGTACCTATACTTGTAAAAAAAATTAAAAGTACAACACAATTCTGGTATAACTATAGCCACATAATTTAAAAAATTTAAACATTACAAACTCTTTATTTTTTGAAAATATATAGATTAGATATAAAAAATCTATAAAATCAAAAAAAATTATGTTTAATTTCGCGAATAATTTATTATCTCCTAGTTACAGCTATTGTAAATTTTAATTATTCGCAAAACTACAAGCTATTTAACAGAAACTTTAATATTGTAAAGTACAATGTGTGTAAATTAACAAACATTTATAATTTTTTATAAATTTCTTGATGATTAACATATATATAAAAAAAAACATTGACAAGTGCTGAATATTAAAAATATTGTTTTTTTTTGAGGCTTTTTGGTATTCTTGTATTACAAAGGTTTTAATTTTTTTGGGAGAGTTTTCTGGAACTATGGCTGATTTATTATATTGTTTGTCGAATAAACAGAATTTTTTATGCGCTCTGCAATATATTAGAGTATGTTGCAAATCACAATTAGCCTCTTATAGACAATAGCTAGTCTAAAATTGGCTTTTTATTGTATACAAAAGTTTTGCTCATTAATAGAAAATACTTTCCGCTTTCCGAGAGCTAAATAGTTGAGTTTGGATAATGTAAATATAATGAAGACTGCCTATTAAGTTTATTGTTTGAGCATTTGTTTATTTTTTGATATTTACTTTGTAATAAGCACAATATTGCAAAGATTTAACAATGCGGTTTACTTTTGGAAAGCTGACCCAAATACATCATATTGTAAAATTTGGATTAACATCTAATAGCTACTTTAATAAAAAATATCAACAAGTTGGTAATAATGTAAAAATAGCATATAAAAAAACTTGGTGTAAAATACGCATTTCTGGTTCGTACAGCTGTATAATAAACCTATTTGTTATAGAAATTACTTTTATTAAAATAATCCGCAACTCGAAAACAATGCAATTTTAAACCGATTATGATTAGCCGATTTCTGCGATTTGCTTTATTTTTTATCCAAATTATATTATTAAATTTACAAGAAATCACATGTAAATCATTTTAGCACTTTTAGCTTTGTTAAAGCCTTGTATAACAACAATTTATAAATACAGCGATATATTTTAAATTATAGTCTTAATGGATATCATTATCTAAAACTAATATTCTAATTTTATCCAAAACAATGATATTAATTTTTTTTATTTTAGAATGGTTTATTAAAAGTATCACTACAATGAAATCAATATATAAAAAAATACTGATAATCAAATAGAAGGTTTGATTATTATCTGTGAATGGGTACGTTTAATTCAAAATTTATGTATGCTTTTTGCTTGCAATTTTTTTAAATGAATTAGATTTTCTATTATAAAATATTTGCAGAAAAAAAATTTTCAAGAGAGGCCACCATTAAAAAGTTACTAAAGTTATGTTTGGATCGTAGCATTGATGGTAGTTTACTTTAATAAAACTGTAAACTATTATTAAATTTGTTTTAAATGTCCAACTAGTAATTTTTTTAATGTGTTTATGACTCAAAAAATGAATTATCTAAATTTTATGGTTATAATTTTGTAACATTGATAGCAAATTAAGAATGTTTGTGTTGCTGCTTTTGCATACTTTTTTTGCATATAAAGAACTATTTGCAAGCAAATTTTTTTAACCACCTATACTCTTATATTAGTATAAAAGCAAATCGACTGCTTTAGAATTAATAAAAATGTATTAATACATTGTATGAGTAAACTAAAAATATAATTCAAACAAGGGTCACATTGAAAGTTGTATAAAATGTACTTAGTATATTTAAAATAAAAAGATGGAAAATTTTATAAAAATGTAAACAAATTTTATAAAATTGTTATTAAAGTAAAGATTTTATATCAGAGATATATATTATATTACATGAGTTGATTACAACAACGATTTAAAAAAAGCTGAGCTAAAGAATTCGATATTATCAGCAATAAAACAAAGTTTTTTTTCTTCAATTCAAACAAAAGCTTTACAGATAAAATTATGTATCTTTCCCTAAAAGCCTTTCAAGGCTGGAAATTTTTTTGAGTAGATTAGAATTATCTTTTTCAAGCGTTGAAACTTTTTCTTCAAGACTTTGGACATACTTTTTTTTTCTAAGTCTACATTCTTTTGCAGCAATTCTATTTCGTTGAAGACGAACTTCTTGTTTATTGCTTTTAATAGTATATGAGGCAGCTTTAGAAGAGATTTTTAAATCAGGATGATCAATTTTCTTGCTATCTTGTAGCATATGTTTTATTTGATTTTTTTGAGATAAAGTTAATTGAGAAGAATTAGTGGTTAAAGCTAGTGGCATTTGAGATTGAGGAATCTCCAACTGGTTATTCAAGCTATGTTTTTTTAACTGATTACAAGGGGTTTCGTGATTTGATTGATTTGGATCGTTAATATAGTGATTCAAGTTTTTCTCGTGTGTTTGTAAATTTGTTGAGTTTATAGCTTGTCTGCGGCTATATTTATTATCTTTTGAGGCATTAGCGGTATGTTGTTGGGAATAGTAATTTTGGTTTAGATTCAGGTAAGAATTGTTTGAATGAAAGTTGTCTGCATGATATGAGCGAGTAGAGCGAGGAAGAGAAAGGTTAATATGATCATTTCCTTCTCTATTGCTGATATACCATATCGAACTTTTTTTATCTGGATTTGAGTACATGTACTGTTGGGAAAAGGATTCAGTTTTTATGTCTTTGTAGATACTTTGTTCGCTATGTGGATTTGGATAGGATTTGATTTGATTTTTATTTAAAGGATTAGAGTGATTATTAATGGTATCCTCTGCTGGGGAAACAGGGGAGGTAGGTAATGAATTTGAATTTTTAATAGAAATATTATCGCTAGTTAATCTAGGACTATATTTAGTGTCTCTATCAGCAACAAAAGAAAGTGTAGATGGATTACAATCAATAAAAGAGTCACAATTCAAAGCGCGATAGCGTCTAGACCCACTCGAAAAAAGAGATTTATTAAATTGAGGGTCCTGATATGTGTCAGAGTCAAATGGTCTAGTAGATTGAGCTACTCTGTCCATATGCTGAGCTCTAGTATTTAAATTTGCGTATGCAGAAGCCAAATCTTCATTTTTAAAAGGGCTAACAGGCTCGTTTGTAGCAGAACCATGCTCAGGCGCAGGGTTAGGCAAAGGAGATCTATGTTCTGGAGAATATACGTTTTTATTTGGGGCTGGAGAAGATATTTCGGCATCAGTAGAAGATTTATTATAGTTTCTGAGAGGTCCAGTAATATTGCTACCTAACACACTTTGCGGATATATCTCATCGTTAGATATCAAGTTTTGAATTTTGGACATTTTTTAAATAGAAGACGGATAATTATAATGTAGAGCCAAAAAGCACGGATATACAACAAAATATAAAGGTAAGTTGTATGAAATAAATACAGATATAGGGTATCGATATAAAAAGCAAGAGCCGCAGAAAAAGATATTCTTGTTATTGAAAGGGATGAAAAGGAGAAGTAACTGTACAAACAAGGGTGATTGGCGAGTGTTTAGAGTAATAACTAGACAAACAAAACCTTTATACAGACTCAAAGAAAGAAGTGATTTTATGTATGTAAGATGCAACAAAAAGTTTAGACAGCCAAGAATGGGGATGGAAAATAAATAAATGGCAAAAACATTATTGGGAATATTGGGCACGGGGCAGAGTATTAATAATATTTGGTAGACAGATGAAATTCGAAGATATAGTTTTAAGCAAAAAAGAAATATAATTATTATAGAGGATATTTTAATTGTAGAAAGGAGATGTTACACAAACCGAACAGAGAATGCAGCGTTTTAGTTAATAAAGAAGAAATTAAAAATGCAAAAAGCGATTGTTCAGTAATTTCTAATAAATCTGTGATGCCAAATAATAACGTAAGAGCGTAAAATGGGGCAAAGAGGAAATAAATTGTTTTTCAATTTTGTGAAATGAAATTGACGCAATTTAGTGATTGACTCAAGCAATTTAGGCTTAATAGGATTCAAATGGAATTCAGCTTCAGCGTTGATTAGGATCCAGTACTTTTGGCCAGCAAATCATATTTCTCTGCTAACCCTTGTTTTGCTTATTTTTTATTCTAGTGTATTATTACCAATACATCTTTACTCGCAGTTACTAATTCTAAGCGTCACAGCTTGCCAAATTTTGTGTAAGAAAAGAAATCAATTGGTGCTCGATGATAACACGATATCTTGACTAAGCTTAGAAGAAAATGCCAATGAATAGTATTTCACAATACTGTCTAGAAATTATATTGCTTTCTATACGGAGCGCATAATAATCTAAAAATGCCCATAATTATTTTTCAAAGCGAAAAGCAGTAATAGCCAATCAATTATTATTACAAAAAGCCCAAATTTGATATTCTACAAGACCCAAATAAAACAAGAAAGTCTAGAAACAATATCATAAGCAACTATTTTTGAGTGTGTTAATAACACTACATTAATTGCTATTAGACGCTTCTATAATAAGCAACTGATATCAAAAAACAGTAGAGTTCACTGCACTATTTATTCTCTAGTGCTATCGAGTGCAGTTCGTATGCCTTACTCGTGTTTTACTAAATGTTCTGCTCTCCTTCATTGATACATTGTTAAGCTTTCAACTAGACTAACTGATTGGCTTCTTTGATTATCCTTAATTTTAGCGTTAATTTCGTCGATTGTTATCCGCATATAAAAATAACGCGCTGCGTTATAATAATATCTCCATGAAATCAAAATAAGCCTAATTGCTATCGATTTGCTAATTTTACAAAACCTTACTAATTTTGCGTCTAAAAACTTTACAATAGCTATTGTTATCTTATTTGTCTGATTTTAATCAATGGGGAAACTTTGCATAGTTAAAATAAAATAGCCCATTTACATTATCAATAATTTTACAAAAAAAAATAGCGCATTTATATT
>MBFR01000080.1:7585-18260 GCA_003086735.1 Smittium simulii
CTAGTTATTTTTATAGGTAATTTTTAAACTATAAAAATAATCATATTTCCAAGGAAATGGAAATTATGAACCTCTACCTATAAACATAATAAATAAAAAAACTATTAATATAAAAAATTAAAAATGGAATTTAATAAAGGCAAAGATGCCAATAGCAGCCCTTATATTTGTATTATAATGACTCCAGCAATTAGTTGGTTTAAATGTTCTTGTGTCAATGATAACATTGGCAAGTTCATGTTTGTAATTGTTGCTCTTATTTATAGTATTTAATTATTTGGCCAACCCGATGGTGCTACCAAATGTGGTATATTTTATTATGGGGATATAAATATACGAGTTTTAAGTAACTAAGGCTAAATAAAATAAAGTCAAGTACTAATCTGGAAAATAAGATAATCTGTAATAAGCTTACAAATTCTCGTCCTATTATATTTTTACTTTGCAAACTATTACTTGTTTTTACATGTTAATAAATTAACGAGGTTTACTAATGTAGGAATGCCTGTGAGCATTCCTTTCTGTTAACTTTTTACATTCTTAAGCTGAGTTGTCTCATTCTATATTTTCTTTGCTCTTATAGAATTAATATACGACAATCAAAATTATGGTATGCAACCCACATAATACCTTTTAATAACAAATTCTTTTTGAAGGCTAAAAAAATTATATACAGATTCATATGGAATATTAACCATACAAGAATCTCGGCAAAAAAAGTAGAAAGAAAACTATTACAAGGTGAATTTGGAATACTCCCAATGAGATACAACCTAAAGCAATATTCACAAAATCCGTATGTGAATACATAAAAGATATTAATATACTTAATTGGACATGTATATATAAAGCACTGCTAACAAATCATCTCAAAAATAGCGTCAACATAAAAAACAAGTTAAACTTACACCAATCAGTGCTAATGTTGCCAAAAGAGCAGCAGCCAAAATATGGAAAATTGATGCAATTCTGGAAATACTTCATAAATTGTTGGAATCTATTTGATGACAAATGCAATTCAAATTTTACAGAATGGAGTATGGAAGATCTTAAAATGATGCCTACCCAATACAAATCGATAATCCCAAATTTAAAAATAAGTCAAACAGAATATAAAAAACTACTGGAGAATAACATCTGCACAATAAAAAAATTATTGGCCAATAGCACACATCGCAAAATAAAATAAAAAACTGTGAATATCCTTAAAGCAGAAAAAATCATTAAAATATTCTTAATTCCACCATACATTGAAGAAAAAATTAATAGATCAGATATTTGAACAAAAAATACAGATTTCTCAGCAAACAGACTGACAATAGCTGGGCTACCAATAAGCGACTTTAATCCAAAAAGCGCAAGACAATATATATTGGACAATATAATTAAAATTAACGTAAACATTAATGATTGGAATATTGACAATAAAATTAAAACAAAAATACCGACATGGCAAGAAACATCAAATACCAAAATTATCCCAAAAATCAATTCGCTAATATAGACAATATATCATAACGCTGCATATAGTGAAAAAAAATTAAGCTTATTTAGCAAAGAAAACTGCCTAAAATGCAAGTACTGTGGGGAATGTGACGAAGATATTAAACATAAGTTTTTTAAAAGCAGCAGAATTCAAATATTTTGGAACAAAATAAATGAATTATTAAATAACATAGCATTTGTCGTTGGGAATATCAACACCGGTTTATAACAATACCGGTTTACAACAACACCAATTTTGCAATGATTGACGGTCTAATCAGATAATAATTAAACTATGTTATAAACAACATAAAGTCAATCCACAAAATATATAATGAGTACAGACAAAACTTCATAACGATAGGATTTTCATATCTAACAAAACTTAAGTTAAATATTATTTACTTTATACTTATAAGATTAAATAAATTTTTAAACTGTATAAATAACTAAAATACGACACATTGGAAGATAATAGACAAACACAAAAATTAATAACAAAATACAATGTGGTTGACAGGCTGAATAAATTCAAAAACCAAAAGCCAAATACATCAGTAATACGCGCTTTAGCCCTATGGAAAATGCACAGAGAAAACCCGAGTATAATCTAGCAAACATTAATTTTAGTGGTCAAAAAATGTTTAGCCGATGGAAAATAAGCTTTAAAAATTAAATAATAATGAGCTGGTCAACCTCAAAAATATCCACAGAACAGTAGACAAAAACTAAAACCAAATCTTCAAGTCAGCCAGATGAAAAAAATAAAAACCATATTGTATTCAAATAAAAATCTGACCAACCAAATAACTATATCATTATTTAATTTACATTACTTTAATATTTTAACTAGTAAAAATTATTAACTAAATAAAAATATTATACTAAAAAAAAAAAGAGATGCTAATTATTGTGTTTAATTTTTAAATAATTAAGGGATACAATACAAGAGCCTGATAACTACATTCAACATAATATGAATCATAATAGAACTTTATACCTGTGTTTTTTATTTAATAAGTATATTTTCCCATAAGAAAAAGTGGTATTAGTTGAGCTCTGCTTCTTTGTTTATGTTCATTACAACGAGTTCTTATCGTTTTGTTATAAACTGCTATATATTATGTTAATATACGGACAGTCCTTGAATCTTTATAACTTAATTATGTAGATTGTTTAATATTTGCTTATTACTGATGTTTATTTATGTCATTACTAATAGAAACTAAAACGTACTATATTAAACTACCTATTACAAAAATAATCTGATTGAGACGTATTTTTCATGTATGTTTGTTTAGAACTATTGTCTTGAGTCTACCATTATCTTAGATTTAGGGGAATATTTATCTCTAACATATAGATCCCATAGTTAACGGTGAGTGCCTGTTTACTAATTATATTTAAAGTATCAAATCTTAGATGCCCCAATATAAGCTTAAAACTTAATGATTGGGTAATCAATCTTACAGTTTACATTTTTCACTAAAATTTTATTAATATGATGTATATTCAGTGTTAAAGAATTCAAGCGAGTATTTTATTTACTTTTTTTTACGAAATGTCAATTTTATTGAAAAACAAGTATATTAATATTTTTATTTGACCTGTTCTAACGTTAGAATTGTTAAATAGGGGTAATTATTATTAAGGGTTTTAAATTTTTTATTTTAATTGAAATGTGATAATTGAAGCATATTGATTAGTGTCTAAATTATTGAAGATTTATCAGCACTTCATAGAGTATGCAGAATTTAGCGTCGGATCAGAATTAAATAGTATATTTTACAAGCAATCTAGTTTTTTTTAATTAATTTTATTTATTATAAGCTCTACAGAAAAATTTTTATCAATATTTTTAGTATTGCTAAAATCGACTAATAAAGATATTTAAAAAATTCAATATTGTCAATTGTTAGTATTTAAAAGAAATATAGTGACTCAGTCATTTATGTTCACAAATA
Source organism: Smittium simulii (assembly GCA_003086735.1). NCBI lineage: Eukaryota > Fungi > Kickxellomycota > Harpellomycetes > Harpellales > Legeriomycetaceae > Smittium > Smittium simulii. Next base: position 11,035 of record MBFR01000080.1, read on the forward strand.
ATGAATATTAAGATTTGCGCTGACATAGTTTGATATTGTAAATTCCAAAATTAAATGAATTTACGGTTATAATTAGTTTTTACAGCAATTTTTTTTAGCTTTAATATTGTTATGCAACTATTTTTTTTATAATAGAGTAAATTAATAAAAAAAAAATTAATTAAAAAAAACTAGATTTCTTAAAAAATGTACTATTTATTAACTCTGATCTGAGTCAATATTGTCCATATAGTCCGTATACTCCACGGACATTGGTCCGGGATGTTGGAGTGTTAAAATTTAAAGTTATATTTGTAAATTATGATTGGTCAATACAAAAGCGGATTATAGCTTAGTATCGATAAGCAGAAATGTATTTAAAACAGGAATATCACAAATTGAAACTTTTATTATTTTACGAACAATTCATTTCAAATATTAGATAGTCGAATTTAGACTTTTAAAGTTAGATTAGATGTTAAAACAGTTAAAGGAATAATCGATTTCTCAAAAAGTAAATAAAATCGCCCACATTACTCAGGAGCCATATTTTTACGGCCGATTAAGCGTGCCACCTAATTGATCCCGAGAAGAAGTTTTTGTCTAATGTGTTTTCTTTGATTTTAGGAGCCTTTATACAGCACTAAAATTATTCAGCGGTAAGAGAGTTTGTAAGGTCTTTTTTAACCATCTTTTTTTATACATAGTATATAATTTATTAATTAAATAAACGATTAAAACAAATACCTCAACTGAACAATCTAGTAATTAAAAGACTATAATCTTGAGCGCACATTAGAATAAGAAGCCACATGTATTGGGTTAATCAAGACTCATTTAACCAAAACTGCAACATATTTGGGATAATTTTAGGTATTGAATTTATGTTAAAAGTTAAAATTATAGTGTGTAAATGTATTTAAAAGTCTAGTGGCTCATAAAGAACTTTGATGTATAATGTTTGTATTTAAAAGTCTAATAAACATTTACGCGCAAATGACTCAACTAGCAACAGAGGCAATAAACACCATTATAGTAGTGAGAAAAAAACTGGTTGATACTCAGGAATTATTATCAACAACGCCACACTTATCACTTTTAGTTAAAGCCATGAGTTCTAAATATGGATTGGTTTGTAATTTCTGAGAAAAATAGTATTGGCAGAGTGATACTTTTGATACCAAAATAATTTAAAAGGTTAAATTGCTCGAATAGCAACCATAGGTTGGTTTACGCGTGTAGAAATTCAATTTTCTGATAAAGCTTAAAATAAATAGAATTTTTTTAATTACAAGACAAAACCAACAATAGAAAAAAGTGCATAATAACAAAGGTTATACATAGCACTATTTATAGTAACCATTGGGTAAATAAGTTTATTTCTATTTATAAAATAATTCTAGGCAACGTTTACCGACAAGATACAGTTTAATTTTAAAGAATTTACGAAGAGCGAATAATTGTTCAAGCCAATAATTAAATTCAAGTGTTACAAGCGTTATTGATAACATGGTGATAGGCTTACAGGTAGTATAGATGGTCTGTACCAATCAATTATACCGAGCAAAGCTAAAAAGGGAATAGCTTTTCGAAAGGGGTTGAAAGAAAATAGAGCAAACATCAGTGGCAATTACACGATGTTTTTTGTTGAAAATAAGTCAGCCATTAGCCCTGAACTAATGCCCACCGAGTACCGAGACATTATTGAGTCAGAGGAGAGTTAATAGATAGTGCATTTTTAGTATAACTTTTAAGATTTTTAGCTTTATAATTAAATTTTTTATTTTTTATAATTGTAATATTTATTAATAAATTCTAAAAAAAAAAAATTCGGTTGTTAGCATGATAATAGAGATATGTAAATCAAAAAAAATTATTCGTATCATATTTGTACATATGCGGTTAATAGGGTATTAATATGCTAATGTTATATTATTGAGAATTTTGGTAAAACATACGATGAGCTGTCATATACACACATATACTCAATCAAAATAGATTTGGATAATAAAATTTCACTTTGATAAACAACTTTTGGTTAATATTAAAAAATAAGATTTGGTTCAAACCAATCATTTTAAATGTGGCTGCAGATATAGTAATAGTGATAGAGATGGTTTTTTTTTATTATTTTTGCAGATATAATAATGGTGATGAGATGGGGGGTTTTTAATAATTTTCAGCAATATGGATAGTTTATTAAAAGTACTAAATTAAAAACCGCTTATATACATGATAAAAAACAAAAGATAGTTTTGGGATATCTATTCATAAACAGTTAATTGTACTTGGATTTTTACAAACGTTGACATGTGTTCTGTGCTAATTACAAAAATTAAGAAATGCAAGTATCATTTATAAGTACAGGGTTATGACAAATGTTATATCAGATTACTTACAAGGCAATATATATCGTAATATAAGGCGTGATAAATGATGCTGATTTAGTAATAAGCCAGATGACAATGCTCAGAAGCACACAAAGAGCTTGGTAATAATTAGTGCAGCAACGTTTTTCGTATGATTGTGCACAAATATTGTTTAACGATTTTAAACCTCAGTCTAGCTTAATCTGCATATTGGGGATACACTTTTATTGTTATAGTAGTAAATCTTTATGTTGAGCGTGCTTAGTGAGACNACATATGCGGTTAATAGGGTATTAATATGCTAATGTTATATTATTGAGAATTTTGGTAAAACATACGATGAGCTGTCATATACACACATATACTCAATCAAAATAGATTTGGATAATAAAATTTCACTTTGATAAACAACTTTTGGTTAATATTAAAAAATAAGATTTGGTTCAAACCAATCATTTTAAATGTGGCTGCAGATATAGTAATAGTGATAGAGATGGTTTTTTTTTATTATTTTTGCAGATATAATAATGGTGATGAGATGGGGGGTTTTTAATAATTTTCAGCAATATGGATAGTTTATTAAAAGTACTAAATTAAAAACCGCTTATATACATGATAAAAAACAAAAGATAGTTTTGGGATATCTATTCATAAACAGTTAATTGTACTTGGATTTTTACAAACGTTGACATGTGTTCTGTGCTAATTACAAAAATTAAGAAATGCAAGTATCATTTATAAGTACAGGGTTATGACAAATGTTATATCAGATTACTTACAAGGTGATTTTACCGTAATATAAAGCGTGATAAATGATGCTGATTTAGTAATAAGCCAGATGACAATGCTCAGAAGCACACAAAGAGCTTGGTAATAATTGGTGCAGCAACGTTTTTCGTATGATTGTGCACAAATATTGTTTAATTGTGTGAATAACCATTTTAAACCTCAGTCTAGCTTAATCTGCATATTGGGGATACACTTTTATTGTTATAGTAGTAAATATTTATGTTGAGCGTGCTTAGTGAGACCTGTTTACTCATCATTGAGTTTGAAGTAGGTAATATAATGGTATTATTAGCAATTAGATTAGAACACACAGGGAGGCAGGAACTTGATGATCACAAGAATGGGGGCAGCCGAGCCTTCTTCCTCAAGAATTATTGGGAAACAATAAAGTTTGTAAGATGTAAAATGTACAATTCATTACAAGCAGTGATTGGGTGTAGAAGGGAGCTTAAATATCTATTTTTGCAGAGGCAACAATGTTGGGCATATATGATTGGATATGAACTTTAACTAGAGATTAAACGTATGAGCCAATAAAAAAGCATGTGGGTTTAATCGGTAATAACATAGATGCGTAAAAACTCGTATGTTCAAGCAGAATATATAATTAGAATAGCTTAAAAGCCAAGAGAAAACTCTAACAGCCCTTATTTAGACAATAATAATAATAAAGTAAACAGCCTATAGGGTATTTTAACTATTAAAGTATAGGCGATTGAATGGGCTTTGCACTTCTTTTGCTTATAAATAAATATTAACTTGGCTTTTAGTAACTATACGTTTATTGGCTATCAATTTATGTCAATGGATAAAGAAAAGATACTTTAATTACAGAAACTGTTCGACAAGATAGGCTAAGCGCATTGTTTCTGTTTGCATAGAGATAAGCTAATTACTGCCCCGCGCTGGCTCCAATCCTTGCTGTTATTTGTATTTGGTGCTCACAGCCGCTGCCCAATCTTTTTCTTTTAGATTGAGCACATTATCCTGTCAGCCTTCTGTGTTTGCTTTGCTTGCCCAGGTATCTGTTTAACACTCCATGCAGATCATCATCTCTCTTTGTCTTGATGCCCACCTCTGGTTAAATTTGATTATAACAAATACTCTAGCCCCATGCGCACCCAATCTTCTCAAAATATTTATTTGATTTTTGTTTAGCCCCCCAATCTGCCGCTGTATTTCTATTGTATTAATTTACGTGCTGTTTTCTTTTGCTTCAATTATGCTCTGTTGTAAAATCATTACATATTTAACTCTGTTTTCCCCATGTAGCTAAATCTTTGTTTTTTTTTTTTCTGCAATATTTGGCTTTTAGCTTTTTTGCTTTCAGTAATTTCTTCAATTCATTTACTAGTCAATTGTATTTTAAACCTCTCCTCTCGCCAAATTTTTACAATCCATAGAGATTTTCTATTTTGAGATTTTTACAGTTTGATTTCCCATTGTTTTTTTCCTTTTATTTCATTTCTTACAAGCTTTTTTCTAGAATATTTTCTTTTTGCTGGTCTTATTTGAATTTTGGCTTTTTTGATCTTTTTCTCAATTAGACTATAAAAATCGCATTGGATTTATTTCAGTGTTAAATCTGCTGCTCTATTCATTTTTGCTGTTTTTTTTATAAATACCTTGCCATTTGCTCTTGGCCCTTTACATAACACAACCCATTTACTTAATTCATGTTTCTGTTATAGCTTCTCTCTTACTTTCTTTAAAACTATTCTATCATTTTCGCTCACTCGCTCTTATTTTTGCCTCTCATAGAGAAAATTTTTCCCCAATATAAATTAGACTTATTATTATTATCAATTTTACCCTAATAGACTTCAATCTCTTACTACTTTTTTTTAATTTACACGTGACTTTATAGTCCCATATTAACTCATTCTCGTTATTATTGTCCTGTTTCTTTTCTCTCTTTGCTCGTATAAACACACAGTACTTCGATTACTATATATACCCTTATACTTTTCTACAAACTTCAATATCATAGCTTTGTTTCTAAAATGGCCGATATATCTGATCTTGATTCTATTCAAAGGTTAACACCCGTAAAAGGTTCACGAGTACCCAACGTCAATAAAGACAAAGACTATGAAACCAGCAACTCCTCTGGTACCTACGACGACTCTTTTTTCCAAGCTGATTCTTATAAGAATTTTACTTTGCCCAACCCAAATAATCACTACTCCGATTCAAAATCCTCTCTGGAAGATACCCAGGATTCCGGGTTTGACGACGCTCCACCCAACAATTATCCGTTACCTGCTATCCCTGCAGCTATAGATGTAAAGCGCAACTTACTTTTAAATGCCCAAAAAAATACCACCTCTCAATCTCCCCAAAGTTTAGGTACCGCCCCTGCATCACCCATAAACGTTCAAATTAATATCCCACTTTCTGATTCTACCCAACAAATCACAACACATATTAATCATATTAAAAACGCTAATTTATCTGATTCAAAAACATTTGACCGAGAATCTTCGTTTTCTAGGGGTTCCGAGGATTCCGGCTTTTACACTAATAGTATCCCCGAAAAACCCCCACAATTTTGTTCTTCTAACGCGGGAATTAAAAGCTCTGCCTCAACCGAGCAGGAATCGAGTGGCAGCAGTGTCGAATCAAGAGAGCAAACTTTTAATCCTTCAGCCCCTGTTGGTTATAAATCATTGGCTTTAGATGGCTCTTCTCGTATATCAAATTCTAGTGATGTTGGCTATCAAAAAGCTTCTTCTATTAGCACTTCTGACTTGCAAATCGCCACCAACTATGACCATTACACTAACTCTAACTCTTATTGCTCCCAATATTCCAACGACAATCAGAGTGCCAATATTGACCAGAATAATTATCAAGACTATGACTCCGATTATAACTCTAAAACTGTTGGCTCTCGCCCTTTAAGAAAGAATAGATTTGGAAGTAACTCCTCTTCTGGTGTTCACTCTCAAATTTTTAGACGCTCGATTTATAATCTCTCTTCTACCTCGCTTTCCAAAGCGTCTGTACCATTTAATGCGAAATCAAATCGTCTTTCTCGCACTTTACTTGACTCACATTCTGCTATAGATATGTACCGTGATGCTGCGATGAAAACAAACGATGAACGTATTCAGCTAGAATACGCAAAATTCCTTATTGTAAGCATTGAAACTCTTGATAACGATCAAAGTTTTTCTCTTTCTGCTTCTTTTAGACCTATGAGTATCGCGGATAATATCGGTTCACAAAACAATAGCTCAACCAATCTGAGCGATTTTTCAAATAACAATAGCAGTTCTTATATTGATCTCAAGCTTGATGATTCTTACAGCTCATCAAAATCTGAACAAAATAAAGCCAAACTTATTAAAGAAGCTTTCTATTGGTTGAATGTATTGCAGAAAAAAGGCAATGCTGAGGCCTGTTATATATTAGGAACATGGTATGCTGAGGGTATCAATGGTGCAGCTCAGGATAGCACTAAATCACATAGGCTGTTTTTGCAGGCAGCTAAATTACATCACTCCAAAGCTGCATTTAAAGTCGCCGAGTATTATGAATCAAAAAAACAAAACTCTCAAGCAGTTTCATATTACACTGTCGCTGCTGCAATGGCTGACCCCAACTCGAATTATAGAATGGCAACGGCGCTACTAAGGTGTGAGCTCAGCCAGAAAAAAGATTTGAAAAAAGCAATCATTTATTTGAGAAGAGCTGCTGAAATCGCTTCTGCTGAGTGCCCTGATGGTGCTTATGTTTTGGGGTTGATGTATCTGGGTGAGTTCCCTGATAAACAGGTAAACGATATTGTTTTTGTTGATTCTGAAGAAGCACATAAACAGCTTGATCTCGCTGCTAATTTGGGTATGCCCGAGGCGCAACACAAACTCGGTCATCTCTTTGAGTTTGGTGAGCATGGTTTTCCCGCTGATCCATACGCAAGCATAACGTATTACCGAATGGCCGCTGAACAAAATCTTTCTCTCTCTCAAATGGCGTTGTCGGGGTGGTATCTTTCTGGGTCAAACAATATTCTTGAACAAAGCGATAGTTTGGCTTATGATTGGTGTCTTAGAGCAGCTGAACAAGGTCTACCAAGAGCCCAGT
>MBFR01000080.1:44707-56924 GCA_003086735.1 Smittium simulii
TTTTGACTCTTGCTTTCAGAAAAAAAATAAACTTTGCGCTTCAAACAACTCTAACAGAATAGTATCGCTTTTATACAGCGCCAACATGATATTATTTATTAAACCAAAATAAATATTTAAATTATCAACTTGCCAAAAGCGCCGCGGGATACTGAGGGTTTCCAAAGTTCTTTACTGTAAAAGGTGTTGGTGGTACCAGGTATGATATCTATAGCATCGCTAATCATCATTTTATTTGATGAAGAATCTAAAGTTCTAGCAGAATAAAACTTTTTAGAAAAAGCTATAATTGTGTTTTTGTTGGCATTGAGGATATATTTCGGTTTGTTGCTTAAATTTAAAACTTGAAACTTCCCTAGTCCCAAAAATGTCTTTAAAAGCATTTTTTTTATTGTTTTTGCTAGTTTCAAGTTTTAGCAACTCAAAAAATTAAAAGAAGGGGGGTATGTACCAAGCTGATATACTCGATTAAAAGAAAAGAAAGGGGGTATGCACCAATTTGATAGACTTGATTAAATAAGAATAATTTTGAGTAACTTGGGCAATTGATTGATAGAATAAAATTGTGGAAAAATAATTAATTGCTGTATTATAGAAACTACAAGCCACACATTGTACATTTAAAGCAGAATTTGTTAATAACAATATAAAAAATCCGCTTTTTAGAGACTATATTTAGCTTAATGATTGAGTTTAATGAATTAAAACAGAAAATAATTGAAACTATAAATATTGATTGAATAAATAATGTATTTGAAATGTTATAGATTTACAACTATCTAATATTAACAGCAACAAGATGTAAAATTACAAAGGTATATGGTGGGTACGCTAATATTCGAAATGGTATTAAGTTTACAACAGACTCGGTGTTGTTCGGTGTATTACTATAATTGGCCATTCAAGATGCTAAAAATAAGAATAATCAAGTGCAATGTAGAAAATTAAAGGAATTTCGAATATTATATTTGGCGCAGAGATGGTATGAAGAAAATAGTGATTCAAATAAGATTGCGTGGTATCGTTTAATACTCTATTACTAATACTATAATAATAATTAAATTTGCAACTGCAATTAAAAGTTTTAGTGATTGCTAACTGATGCTAAAGCGAGAACTGTTGAAACTGAGTTCCGCTTGATAAAATGCAAATATTAGAAATTCTGTAGAATAACAGGTATAAAAAAAAAAAACAAGTAGCATGCCGATTTGAGTAAAAAGCAAAAAATCAAAGAAAATCAGAATTAATAATAGCGCACAAGGTAAAGGTAAATATTAGGAATCAGCACAGATACTGGCTAATACGATGTTCCAAAAAGTACCAAACCTGCAAGTGTAAATAAAATTCCAAGTCATTTGATATGCATAAGTCTAGGAATCATTAAAAGAGTGCGTATGTATGAGTCTAAGAAATATATAAAAAAGAATGCGAATATATGAGCCTAAAATGCATTAAAGAGTGCGAATATATGAGTCTAAAATGCATTAAAGAGTGCGTTTGTACGAATCTAAAATGCAGTGATACAAGTGCAAAAAGGTAAAGAGCCTATTGATCAAATACACGCATCCGAGCGAGTACTATTGCTTCAAAATCATTAAAAGACATGTGAGCACCAGACATTTGTGATGAATGGACATCAGCGTACAAAGTAGAAACATTTTCAGACCGTAACCAGTCTTTTTTGATAGTTTGAGAATACGGATTTGGGGAATCTTTACCGATTTTCAGGTTTGCAATATTTTGAATTTTTGATTTGATATCCAACGGAGAGTTAATATTGCTGGAAAGATCGGGTGTAGCGATACGGCTAGAGTCAGTCGAGTGAGTGGGGTTAGTGTTATCAGCACTGTATGCCCAACTCCTTTCAAAGATCGAAAGCTGAGGAAATCTATCTGATGAAGCTTCCATGAACGCGTTAGCGGAAACAATATTGGCAAAAACAAGCAAAGCACTGCGCTTACTTGTTTTAAAGTTTTTCTTTGAGCTTATAACAACATCTTCAACAAGGCCGAATAGCGAGCCTATTTTTTTAATGTAGTCCTGGTCTATATCTGGAACGTCACTCTCTTTGCTGGGCAGTGTATTGATGTTGCTGTGAACCCAGCGCAAACGAACAGTAGCTTCAAATTCGGACAGCTCTTTTGCGGCTTGTAGTTCGTGAGCTCTATGCTGTTCTTCTTGAACTAGCTGAGACTTTTGGAGTTCGGCGTGTTGAACAGCGTCCTGTTGCATTCTACGGATGCGCTTTTGCTCGGCGCGCTCCATTTCTTGTCTGAACTTCTGAACTTCAAGTTCATGCTGCATTTTTTGAAACTGGAGAGTAGAAGTCTTATTCTTAGCCAAGTTCTCGCGAGCTTCAAGCTCGGTCTTCATTTGCTTGCGCTGCAAACTCATTTTATTTTGTTGCATTTTGCGCTGCTGTTCAGCTCGAATCTTTGCTTCTAGTTCCTCTCTCTTTTCCTTATCACACAAAATATCGTAGGCTTGCTTAATCAGGTGAAACATTTTGTTGTTTTTTTCCTGGTCTGTAGACTTTACTTTGTCGCCAAGCTTGTCAGGATGGTACTGTAAGGCTTTAGCTCTATAAGCCTTGGTGATTTCTTTGTCTGAAGCTGCGGGTTGCAGCCCGAGTAACTCGTATGCATTCAAGCTCTCCATTTCAAATTTAAAATTCTGAGAGCGCAAGAAAAAAAGATATTCAAGAATATGGTATTCTGTGATGAAAAAAATCAAACTGTAATTAATACTAAAAATATCGAATTCTGCAATAAAAATTGTTAAAAAGGGATTTTTGCAACTAAAAAAGTTAAAAAGATTTCTTTACAAATCGATTAAAAAATCAATTTTAAAATATTACAAAAACAGTTTGATTTTTAGAAATGATATCAAACTGGAGAGTAAATTTTGGCCAGTGAAGAAATAGGATTTGATTATTATTAGAATCAAACTGTAAATTCGGCATAAAGTCGGGTAAACCAGAAGCACAATCAATATCGCTAATAACCCCCCGAGTTTGACGTTTGAATGTATATATTTTAAACAAAAACGCATAAACTTTTTTGTTGCGATTAAACTTGCATTAACTAAAATGAAGCGGCAGAGCTTAAAGCCCTTAAAGTAAGTTGTTGCAAGCTAGAGAATCTTCCGAGCTTGTAGACATTTATACAATTAAGTCTATACATTTATCTTGTTGTAAGTGGGCTTTGGCGGTACATGAAATAACTCGTCTTGGCGCTGTAACTGCTGTTTTATTCTACTTCGCTTTAAGGTTATTATAGTATAGAAATTGCTCATTACAGTTAATTATAAATTTTAAGTTTACTGTATAATATACTTTAAAACTATTAAAATGTTTTTGTTTTATTGGCTCTTTTATTCGCATTAATCGGCGCGCCAAACATATTTGTTTTATTTGTAGATTGATTGATTTTTAATTTAATGCAGTTTACCCGCTTTTACAGTTTTGGTTTTTAATGATTAAAGTAATTTAATTTGTTTTTTTTGTAGTTTGAAGCTGTAATTCCAGTTGCGCTTTTGTTGAATCTCAAAAAACATCCTACTTTTTCTCTCTCCTAAATTATAGATTTCCAAGTATTTGAATTAATACACATCTTTCTCTTTATATTAGCTCACCATTTAGTCTCTTTCTCTTACATTAACTACACACTTCATTCTTTTACTTTATATCTTTCTGGTTTACCTTTTTGAAAATGACAGACATGAATTTGATCAGTACCCTCGAATACTCTTACTTGGCCATTGTTCTTGCCATTGCTTTTGCAGCTATCGCTTCTGCAAAACCTTACACTCCCCGCTCCAAAAAACACTAGCTGCATCACATCAACCCTCTCTTTGCTCAATTATTAGCAGCTCTCTTTGATTCTCATGGAAAACTCGCTGATCCACTTTCAGAATGTCTTTTCTTTGCCGTCTATTCATATCTTTAGAATCTCCTGCCCAATTTCTTTACAGTCCCATTTTAGACTTTTCTCGCAATTGTATTTATTTAGTCTACGTTTTGCTCTATTAAATAAATTACTGTCTGATACTACACTTCTTTCTCATGCTTGACTTTGTCTCAACTACTATTTTATTTCTATAAATTATTTTTATTTTTTAAAGGCCACTACTTTTAAAATTCTACAGTTAATTGTCTCTTGAACCTTATCTTGCGTTATATTTGCTATTGATTTTATATTTTAACACACACCTTGTTTTTATTTTTTAACAAATTTATTATTAAATTCCATTTTATATAAAAATAAACCTTGCCCGAAATTTTAAAAATTATTACATTTGATAACTCTCATCTGACTCAGTAGAGTCTTTGGGTATACTGCGCGCTGGCTCGAGGTTTCCCTATTTTTTTTAAATTATTGCTAATCTTGAATATAAAACAGTTAAAATGCTCAAACTGTCTTTTACGTGATACTTTTTATTGTCATAATTATACTCCAGTTTTATTTACACATATATTACATCTATTATACATTTGCATTTAGGCAATTTTTATCTATTAAAGTGTATAATGTTCTCATACCCAAATAACTTTAAACAATTAATTATATATGTACTGTTTTATACACTATAACAATCAATAAACTTGTAAACAATAGAAATATTATCTAACTAGCATTTTTATTCAACCTAGACTTTTAAAATTTATGTTTTGAAACTATATTCTAATGCCAGCTACTTATGGGATAATATCTCCCAATTTAAAACTATCTTCAAACCCATTTGCTTCAGAATCTAAAACATCTGCTCCAACACTCTTTTTTCCGCTATACAAGTTTGTTCCAAAAACTCTTTGGTTGCTAGCAAGTTCTTTTTTATGCGCTGCTACTTTTTTTGATCCTTCTACTACACTACCGTTGTTCAGCTCTGACAGGTTTATAATCTTTTCAAATAACCTTTTTGCTGCCATAAACATGATCCGCGGCTCTTTTCCTGCTTTCACTGCTTCTTTAGACTGTGTGCCATCAACTGCGCTCACTTTGTCTAGCCCATTCAACTGCTGGAAAAATTCTGCTATTCGCTTAGTATCATCAATATAATCATACTTTGCTCCCATTAAAAGCATTGATGTGTTAATATATCCCGCCTTTAAACTCTGGACAAAGATGTTGCTTGGGATCTCCTCTGTTTGTATTCTAAAGTATTTTTTTTGTGCTATTGTTGATCTTGAAATGCTCGCTATTACTGTTAGCACTCTATCTTGCAAGTCTAGTTGGTATTTACTGCTTAGCATCTTTATCATACTGCTATAGAAATCAGAAGATAACCATTCTGATATGCTAGCATACAACGAATATACAAGATTTTGATCCAGATGTTTCAAAGCTGTGTTGTCATAGTAAACTGAAGTAACTTCTTTATAAAATTCCCAAAAATTATCTACTGAAAGTTCTTGCAAATTTTTCAACGCTGTTTCATTCAAGTTTGTATATTGCGATTTGGAAAATATACAAACTATTGATAAAATTGGCACTAAAAAGCTTTCAACCCCATCAACAATTTTCCTGGCTGCAGTTGTATCCTCAGCATCTAATATTACTTTTGCCGCTCCAATTACATCCATAAAATCTTTTTGGTTGTTAGAAAAGTAGTGCAAAATATTCAAGTTTGGTTTAATCCGTTTTTGTTTTTTGTTTTCTTCAATACTATTAAAATTAGTATTTTGGTCGACCATCGCTAAAGCACTGAATGTATTGTACTCTCCTGCACTATTACTAGCCAATCTCTCGTTTGCTAGATTTTTTTTTTCTACGGTTTTTTCAATTGCAATTGAATTATTAGCACATGATGAAACTCCATAAAAAAAGCTTGAAACCAAATCTGCGAAAACTCGAGTTAAACTTCGCAGTTCTGCTTCAAATAAACAACAAAGTCCTTGGTTTCGAATTTCCTCAAACTTTTTCCAATTTTCTGTCAACGTTAAACTCATAAACTTGTTTAGTTCATAATAGAATCCAGCAAAGAATTGTGTTGATAGTTTATAGTTGGGGATTTTGTATGTTGTTGAGACTGTGTTAGCAAGTACACTTTTTTGAATAACACTGTCGATCATTGATTTCCATGTTACAAGCGGTAAGTATGGCGCTTCGCCAAATAAACAAGTGGTCCAAAAAGTCCCGAAATTTTCGATTTTATAGTAAACGCTGGTTGTAAAACATAAACTGCCGATTATTTTGTAAACATATTCAAGCATTTGGGTTATAAAAACAAACAATATAGCGCATTCTTTATATTCTTCTGAATCCATTTTAGGGCAATACAAAGCGCTGGTCCTAGAAGCTAAAAACTCTTTCCATTTTACAGATTTAGTTAAATTAACGTTAAAACAAGCGTGCAGTACGCGCGCAAGCAGTAACGCGGTTCGTATTATACTAGGACTAAACTCTTCAAATATATTCTTGTAGAGTGGTGATACAATAAACTGATTATCAGTTTCTAAAAATTCTGGATTCTGGCTAGAAAGTATTCTATCTCGGTTTATATTGCCTAAAGGTTTAACAAAAGCAAAAGTTTTTTGTACTAGGAAACCAAGTACTCTTCTTTGAGATTTAGTGGCAATCCAATCTTCGAGTGTAGTTTGTGGACTATCCAATTTATTAATTCCCAATGTTTCAAACATATGCTCAGTATTTTCTAGTACAGACTCAATCTGGCAAAATTTTGTTGTCATATCAGATAAAACATCGTTAATGTTTTTAGTTAATTCTTGTGTGTTGAATTGAGGATTTATGCTGGGTACTTCAGGAACGTTTGTAGTAAGAAAAGCAAGAGGGATTTCCCAAAGCATAATTCTAACACGAGTTTGTGTGTCATTGGTTGACTCTTTTGCTAGTGCAAGATTAATAAAATCAAAATAGTAGCGATAAAATAAAGCAGGGTTGGTTTTTACCATTTTTTCAAGAACTGAAGCAGCGCGATAAGAAACTCGGGTCCACTCATCATTTTCCGCAATACTCTTAGATGCTGGCCTCGACAGGTAAACCGTGAGTTCTTCCAAAGTTAACATAATAAGCTCATTTTTTTTTTCAATAAGAAACAAAAAAGATTCAATGTTTGAAAGTTGCAGCTTAACAATATTAGGCTTTTCTGATTTGTACTTTAATAACATTTCAAAAACTGGCAAAGCTGCTGTTAAAGCTGCATCAATAAGATTTTGATTCGATTCATCAAGCGATTTAATGTAAAGATCAAAACTCTTTGCAGAAATATCAACAAGAGCAAAACATGTATGAATTAAAGACTCTGATGGAGTACTTTTCGTTTCAGAAGTTGAAGAATTGGTTAGTAAATTATTTTCAGCAAGGTTATTAATATTATACTTTTGAAAACTTTCAACTACAATTTGAGAAAAACTTTGGGGATCAAGTTTAGCCATGATTTGTAAAACGTCAGTAATTTTTTTTTTGTAACGAGACATAATAAAAACTTCATAGTCGGAATAATTTTCAAAATTTCCGCCGTAAACGCCGTTAGTTTCGTCTTCCCAATTATAATCATCATCGTGACGTCTAATTTCTGGGTTAACAGAAATATGAAAAACGTTAATCAATTTATCAATACAAGAGTTTTTAATTGAAAGTAGCAGTTGATTATCTAAGCGCTCGAGCATCATAGTAGTGTTGTTCTGCATAACAGCGATTCCCGAAAATGCAATATCATTGACAGTGGGATAGTTTGAAGACGTTATAAACAGTAAAGTGCTAACTACTTGAGAAATTTTTTCAGGAACAAAACCAGAAGACTTTTTGTACCAAACAAGATTTTCTAGAATAGAAGATAGAATGTATGTTCCCATACGAAACAATTCCAAAACTTGGGACGGTTCTAAATCAATAGTATCAAGGTTTGGAGACATGAATAGCTGAGCCATTTTGTAAATCATGGATTGAATGAGATATTCGTCTACTAGTAAAGAAGAAATTTGAAATTTTTCTACAGGGGAAGAGTAAGATCTAGTACAAAGAGAAATCAAACATTCGAAAACAGTTTTGTATAATTCGTATGAAAGATTACTCTCGGAGATAGAGTTAATAATAACAGAAATAATTTGCGGGACTTTTTGGATAGCAATAAAAGGAAGCCATTTCAAATAGTGCTGAAAAGTGTTTAAAATAGAGATTTTAATACGCGGATCAGAGTTTGAGCTGCTTAAAGTATCAAGCAAGATTAAAAGCCATCCATTTTCGTTTCCAGGAATAGGTTTTATGAGCTCGAGTGTATTTGAAGAATGGTCAGCAGAAGCAGGATTATAGTTTGAGTCTTCAGCTTTAAAGCCGTATGGGTATAGCTCCTGGATAATATTCAAGGGCAAAATAGCGACGGTTAAACCAGAGTTGTATTCATTTTTCTGTAAAGTGACAATGGGGTCAGATTTGAATTCGATAATTTCTTCAGTAAGGGTTTGCAAAATCTGTAGAGCTAAAAATTTGTTATTTAAGGCTTGGAATATCCAAAGAGGAAAGTCAGCCCAAATTCCGTTTGGCCAAAGGCGTAGAACAGCGGCAACGGTAGCTTTGGCAGCTTTTAAGATAAGGTACTCGAGCGGCTCGTTTTGATGAAAAGCAGATAGCGAGAGTTTTAATTGTTGTAGAAGGAGCTCAGGATTCATTGAACCTTGATTTCCAAATTGCTTGATCTCGTCTTCAACTAGCTGCCAGCCAAGGTATCTCAATTGGGGAGAGTTATTTTCAGAAGGGGCAAGTAGTTCAAAGCCGATAATACCACACCCCTTGGAGTATCTAAGAGAGTTGATGAAAGAGTTTGCTTGAGCTCTAGCTTCCTCGGTAGAGTTCATTGCATATGTTACTTGTATCGCCTTGCGGGTAGAGTCAAGTGACTCAAGATTGTTATTAAGCATTCTGAAGGATAAAAATGTAAAAAGTAGCACTAGGCAGCTACCCAAATTTGAGGTGATTAAAGTGGGCGAATATATAGAAATGAAGGGTAGTTTTTAAAAAGAAAGAGATTTTGAGTTTACAGTTGAGAGCAGAAATGGTTAAAACGACCGATCAAAGTTAAAACAGGATTTTAGTTCAAGAAACAGTAATGATAAAAACAGCCGATCAAAGTTAAAACAGGATTTTAGTTCAAGAAACAGAATAAAAAAATACTGAACAAAAATCAGAAAATTGATGTATATTAAAAAGAGAGAAATATTACATAAAAAAAAACAAATTAGAGTTAAAAAATCAATAAATGTAGCCAATGATAAAGTGAAAGTAAAGGAATTTAAAGTTGAGAGGCAAAACAAGTCGTTTTTGATTGGGAGAAACAATTAATGTTTTTTAGCAATATTCGATATTTTAATGGAAAGTTGATAATTATCTAGAATTATTGCAAGTTTAAAGCTAATAAATTATTTAAAAATTGAAAACCAAAATAATTTCAAGCAGAAAAAGAAATTGTAAAAGTTATGATATATTATCCGTGAAAAGAAATTGTTAAAGTTGATGATATATTTATCTGTGAAAAGAAATTGTAAAAGTTATGATATATTATCCGTGAAAAGAAATTGTTAAAGTTGATGATATATTTATCTGTGAAAAGAAATTGTAAAAGTTATGATATATTATCCGTGAAAAGAAATTGTTAAAGTTGATGATATATTTATCTGTGAAAAGAAATTGTAAAAGTTATGATATATTATCCGTGAAAAGAAATTGTTAAAGTTGATGATATATTTATCTGTGAAAAGAAATTGTAAAAGTTATGATATATTATCCGTGAAAAGAAATTGTTAAAGTTGATGATATATTTATCTGTGAAAAGAAATTGTAAAAGTTATGATATATTATCCGTGAAAAGAAATTGTTAAAGTTGATGATATATTTATCTGTGAAAAGAAATTGTAAAAGTTATGATAAATTATCCGTGAAAAGAAATTAGTTTGAACTGTAAAGTGGGGGTCTTGTTAATATTTAAAAGTACGAATTACTACTAAAAAAAGGTAAAATCGACCATTTTTTAAAAAGTGTTTAATTGACGCTGCTTTAATAAATAAAAGAATTATTGTTTGATGGCAGATTTTTAGTAAACACAAAAGTATATATCGATTTGGACATCCAAAACGTCAATTCTTTATTTTTATGGTATAAAGACCAATTCTAAAATCGTACGACTTTTTGCTAACATTTTCATATTTCTAATCGGTTATTCGCAGCAGACCAAAGTTGCGCATCAAAAGAAATAAGAGACATTAGTGGGTCAGGAGAACTAGTTTTATTTTTATAATTTTTTTTAAAATATCAAAAGAAATAAGCACAATTAAGCTACAGCTGATGAATTCAGCCTAAACATTGGCCATTTATCTTTGTGACTAAACTCAGTGTTGCAACTATTGGTCAATTAGATACTACAGATTAAAATCAAAATACTAATCAATGAAATGATTTGCCAATTTGTATTGTTATTCTTGGTAGGCGATTTTAAACTGTATTACTCTATTTTATATTTAAATAATAGTATTTATTTTAATAATTTAAATAGTATAATTATATATTTAATAGTAGTATTCTATTTTTTTTATTTTAAATAATAACAGTGTTTTAATAATTTTAAACTGTATTACTCTATTTTATTTTAAATAATAACAGTGTTTTAATAATTTTAATCTTTTATATTTGAGTTATTATTCTTGAAACAAATAATTTTTAAAGAGTAATCAACCAATACATATAAATACAATTATCTGTTAGTTAAATTTCAGCCAAAAGCAGTCGCTAATCAACTGAAACTATTTGCGTTTAAACATATAATTGGCCAAATTATAGCATATTAAACTTTTTTTAATTTGGCCAATAAAATTGTTGTAAGCATTAACTTGTAGCGTAATGCAGTTTGATCTCTACCCAATAAAATTATAGAAAAACGAGCAGATTGATAATGGGTTTTGTCAAACATTTGTCTCCATTCAAACTGCAATTTGTAATTTTTATTAAAAGATTATTTTTTTCCGCAGCTGAATTAACAGTTCAAAATGCAACGGATAAACCTATTTGAATTTATGGAATCCACTATCATTTCCAGGCTTTTAGACCCGGCCATTTCCTTTTTTTTTTTTTGTTGGTTATATATTCGTAAATTTGTTTAATAGATACTGTCAGATTTTTTTATCTTAGTTTCTTTCTTTAACCCGCAAACTTTTTGTGCAAACTAGTTTATTAATTTACTGTAGCTTTTTATACTACAAGTACTTGCTTGATTTTCTATTTACAGTTTACTCTAATACTATTTAGTTTACTTTTTTATCAATCAATCCTTCTAATATGCTCAAAATCAGCTCAAAACTCTTACAACTCGGCTCTAGAGCTGCTTCCCAGCGTGCCATGTCCTCTATTTCTGCTACTCCAATCATGCCACAAGTTGAATCAAAATGGATTGATACTAGTGAATCTGATAAGCAAAGCATTATCAACAAACTTGATCTTGTCATGAAAAACGACTGGAACGCAGTTACTCTCGATGATAAACGTGCCATCTACTATATTAACTACGGAAACTACGGCGTACGTGAGCCAAGCTCCAAAAAAGGTGACAGCCTCAAAATTCTATTGTATACTTCTGCGATCATCGGCGCTAGTTTGCTTACCTCTTTCGGTATTTCCAAATTATTTGGAAGCACTCCTCACACAGTCACCAAAGAATGGCAAGAAGCTTCCAACGAGTATGCTATCTCTCAAAACTCTAACCCAATTACAGGAATCTCTTCCAAAGAATACAAGGGCGCTGGCTTTGTTCACCTTTCAAAAGATTAAGCTCCTTTTTGTTAAGATTTTGTAATTTTTTTCTATCCTTGCTTACTCTTTTTTAGACTTTTGGCGACGTCTGATCTTTTTTTCTTTTGTTAGTTTGTTCTCTATAAACTTTATAAACTGAATGCCTTTTTTTTTTTATAACATGTTACTTTTGTCAAGTGGTGCATTGTGCATTATACCTTTATGTTGATTACTGGTTGTGTTCTGAAGCCTCGTAATATTTGAGGCTCTGCTCTGTTTGTATTTCTAGTATATATAAACTTCTTTTTTAATAAGTAGAGTGGCTAGTATAACATAATAACGTAGCCTTTTGTAATAAGAGTCTCTCGAGTTTTGTATTGGTGTACGACTGCGATTGATATTTTTTATACTAGTGCTATAGAGAATTATTTAAATCTTGTTAGTAATACAGACTTTATAAGTATGTCATATAAAAAACTAACTGG
>MBFR01000089.1:68431-80595 GCA_003086735.1 Smittium simulii
GTGTTTTATAATTACTGCAAAGCCAAAAATAATTTTAGATAGATGGTTTATATTTGTTGATAAGCCTGTAGATTATTGAGTATCTAAAAAGATTTCAATTTATGCTGTTTTATTATCACACTTTTAATACGCATATATATTAAAAAATCAAATTAGTTTAAATTATTTATCATTTATCACTCTAAATATTCAAAATTTTTTTTTTAAATTTATACACAAAGTGTAAATTCTTAATTTAAGCCTGTGATTTAATCTTTTACCAAAAGAAAAAGTTTATTAAAAATGGGCATCCCATATGCTAGGCTCAGCTTTAATATATATTTATTGTAATTTTATTTTACAAATGATTTATTATCTGATATATTCATTAAAAAAAAAATTAGCAGAGTTACGATTGAAACTTTTTTTTAGCTTTATGCTTTACTAGCTATGATTTTTTATAATGCGTGGTTTATTTTGTAATAAGAATATTATTATAAATAATTAAATCAATTGGGGGGTTTATTTTTATTAAATATAAAAGTAATTTTTTTTTTTAAAATTACCAATGTACAATATTGATGTTTGATATAATATACACTTACTATATTTTTAAAGTGTTTAATAATTTTTTATAATCTTTCAGTAGATTATCAAAAAATTCTTACATTTAAATTTATTTACTATACTATATAAAAATATCGATTTATTTCATATTACAAGTATAGGGAGTTATTTTTTAAATTTAAACATTAAAAACTTTCTATTATGGTTATACGATACTTGTAAAATATTTATTTGATGATTTTTTTAGAGTTTATTATTAAATCTCTAATTTGATAGAAAATTAAATTTTTGAAAAATGTACTTGTAATATTATTGTTGAGGCTTTATTAAAATCAAATTCTATGTTTGGGGCTCCTTAATAGCTAAATTTTGCAGTATGTTGATAACAAGTAGATTATTTTTAGAATATCTAAACGATTTTTATAGATTTTAGTATGTATTTAAAAAAACTTGATAAAATGTATGGGATTGTTAAAATACGCTAAAAGTTTAAACAATTGAAAAGAGTAATTGATTTCCGATTGATTATTTTTATGGATTAATTCAAGAATCAAAAGACAAATTTATTTATATTATTCATTATAAAGGTTGTCCATAAATTGATTATAATCCATTAATTCCTCATTGTTTTGCATCTTTGGCATTGAAAGAGCCAAAGCCAATCGCTGCTCTTCATTTAATCCAGCCTGAATAAAATCGTCCATGGTTACAAAATCCTTACCCCCTGCTACTGTAACAAAAGAATCATACAGCTGGCTAGGATTATTCTGATCTTCAAATATTGCAACTAAAAATCGGATATATTGCTCAAATGTTATTGTAGCTTCATTATTTTGTAAGGTTAGGTAACGGAACAGCTCTTCGTATTCATCATTTGAATATGATAAATCCAAGCTTTCTAATGCAGCTCTAAACTCTTCGTCAGTAAGAACATTTTTATCACTACGATCAAACATATTAAATACCGATTCAAATTCATCTAGTTGCTCAGGGGCTAATGCATTAGAATTTCTTAATACCATCTATAATATTTAAATATTTAAAATGTAAAAACAGTACATTTTACAAAAAAAAGCAGCACAATGTGATTCACAATAAAATTTAGTATAAAAAAAGTACTGTTTGAAGTTTACCTGGTTTTCAATAAAGGTGATTTTTTTGGAGAGGCATGACTCTGTAAGCTTAAATTCAAGTTCAATGTCGCTATATTCAATATTAAAATACAATATTGTTTCAATATTAGCTTCTTTGATGGTCAAATCAAGTTCTCTCAAATAATTTAGTTTATTTTTAAGAGTATTTAAATAATCGATACTATTTTTTGTAGCTTGAAGCTGATCAATAAGGTTTATAGTTAAAGGCTGTTGTTTTTTACACTTATCTAGAGCCTGCTTTAAATATAAGGCGTCATCCAAAAACCTTTTACACAATATATCTTTAGTAGTTTTTAAAGACTCGATAAGATTTTTGTAGTAAGATTCTTCTGTTACAAGTAACATTTTCCATGCATTTTCAATAGCTGAGAAATTCAATTCTACAGGAGTTTCATAAGATGGTAAATGGTATGTAGATAGTCTTATTTGAATATCTTCAAACAAATGCTCTAGTTCGATTTTTTCAACTAGTAAAAAATTTTTTTTATTATTTTTTAAGTTATGAAAAGCAACAAGTTTATCATCAAGTTGTTGAATATTCAAATCCGTAGTATCTTTAACCTCCCACTGCGTTAAAAGGAGATTTATATCATTTAGAAGAGATTTTGCTCTATCCTCGTAGTCTGTTTTCATTTTATAGACATACTGTAACACTTCTGTTAGTTTTCTTAACCTTCTTCCAGCTATTTCAGCTTTGTTTTGTGAAGAAAAAGCATGGAAATATTGAGCAACATAAGTCATTATAGACCTAGGATCAGGAGTTGATACAAAGCAGATATCCTCAGCATCCAAAAGCCTTGGAATGCCAAGATGGGTGTCAGCTATATCAAAAGCCAGATTTGTGTTATAAACTCTATTTTCCTATAGGAGTAATAAAGGGGTATTAATTAATAAAAAAGTAGAAAAAAAAAATAGTACTTTAGATAGTATATTATAATCTAACAGATCGGGTCTATGTTTATGAATTAATGCGCAGAATGCAAGGCCATCTTGCCAGCTATAAGCAAAATCCTTTACATCAACATCTTTATATCCAAATGTTTTTCTGCGACACCATGCCAAGAGAGCATCCTTTGCTGTTAAACCTTCATCTCTATACAGATTAAATGGGAATGTTATAAAAAGAAAAGTTAGAGAGTAAGAATAGTTGGAAATATAATAGAATTGATTTAAGAGAAAAAGTACCTAATCTCATCTATTGAAAATCTCAAAATAAGCATCCAGACGAGGCCTAAAGTAAGCTTTGAATTAAAATCCAAAATGTCTAGAATGAATATTGGATATAATTATAGTTGTATTTATATTGAGAAGCATAAATAATAAGAATATTGTGGGTAAAAATAATAGTAATTGGATTAAACAGTAGAAAAAAAGCATATAATTTACCTTCAGCACCTATATTTGTTAAATTGACGCCTCTAGCACGAATAAATTCTAGTGCTTTATTTAAGTTTTCAATTTTTTGTATACGTAGAACAGGGTTAAGGTTATATCTGCCAAGAGATTCGTTTCCCAAGATTTCCTAAAAAAGGTATATCTGGATTTATAGAATGCGAATTGAAGTATCAGCAGAGTATAAAAAGTATAAAACGCAGTACCAAAAGCTGTATAAGCCAGACACCGTCAGAAAGATCGGTCAGAATATTACATAGTTGTGAATTTAACTTTTTTTTGAGCTGGTTGTTTGCCCTATTATTTAACAAAAGTGAGTAAAGGTCTTAAATAATAAACCTGTCTATCAGAAACTTTAGGAGGGTCGAAGTTTATTTTGCATATTATAAAAGTTGATGAAGTTGAATATTTGAAAGAAAGAATTTTAATACGATTACCATTTTGTGAAAGCTATTTTTATAAAGATAATCAAAGAAATAAGTAAAAAGTAAAAAATAGTTGTTTAAAAGGTGATTAAAGCGACGAGTGAAATATTAAAAATTAGAGATATAGTCTTGGAAGTATATTATAGTTTTAAATAATGCTGCAAAGGTGCTTACTCTTTGCTTGTACTGATGTCCAGCTATTATCTATAAAAGAAATAAGGCGGCGTTAGGAAGGTTATTGATAGTGTAAGTGGATAGTAGATAAAAGGAAGGTTTGATTTCTAGTGAATATTGAAACAGCGGATTGTAACCTTCTTCAAGCGAGGAATAAACGCGAGACATGATGGGTAAAAAGAATAAGTTTAAAAATGGAATAAAGAATACGTTTTAAAATGGAATAAAGAATAAGTTTAAAAATGGAATAAAGAATAAGTTTTAAAATGGATAAAAAGAATAAGTTTTAAAATGGATAAAAAGAATAAGTTTAAAAATATATAATAAGAATAAGTTTAAAAATGGATAAAGAAGATTTAAAGTTAAACAACGGCTTTATATCAAAGAAACCAAAGCTTTCAGAGTTTTAAAGGTTTATTTAATAGTTTATTATTTAGTGTAAACACAAAGAGATTTGAGATTTGGATCACACAAGATAGATAGTGATTTATTTTATAAAAATTATAGCCAAACTCAAACTGTAAAATCGGCCAACTGCAACTAAAATGCTTAATCCAATCTTGAAAAGCACAAATTCGCCCGTTGCAGAAAAGTCAATAAACAAAGCCAATCGAAAATAGATCACAAGCAGCAGGTAATAATAATGAGCGATAATTGGCTGATTTTGCTCGAGAAAATACCATTTTTGTAAAAACTGAAATTTCACAATCTTTTCATTTAGAAAAAGTATTAAAAGTAATCTTTATAATAGAACACTTTAGCTAGTAAAGTTAGTCTTACTTGCATCAATAAAAACATGTATAATTGTAAGAATTAAATGGCCGCACCAAAAAAGAGTATTTGCGGTTTTAAGATACGTAGTTTAAGATTGTTAAAAAAATAGAAAAGACAAACCCCCACAAACGAAGAGTGTGTATGCAGTGAATACTGATTGTAAGGTTGCGTTTATATAAATAAATACTGTTCTAATAAATATATATAAATTTACAAAGCAGGCAAAGAAATAAACGCATAGAGGTAGTGTTGAATGGGAATCTTTAATAAAGAAAGCTATATATAAGATCAAACACTAGCCAGCCCTTTATTAGCTGTAGTATTATTAGTATTTTTAGTACTTTTAGCAGCTGTAGTATTTTTAGAACTTTGAGTACTTTTAGCAGCTATAGTATTTTTAGTATTTTTAGTAGTGGGGATTGTAGTTTTTATAAATTTAACTTGCATAGGCTTCAAAAGGTTGATATTAGCAGTATGCAGATAATGTTTATTAGACTCTAGATTACTAGTTATAGGGAATGGAATCCCAGGAATATGTTTGATGTTAAAGCCATTGAAGCTTTCAATAGCAGGAATCACACCAGCTATAAACTTGGTCAGCGCATCAAAATAGCCAGAGTCTGAGCAAACAGCGAATGTTGATATTCTTTTTATTCCAAATAATTGAGACATTATAGTTTCCGAGCCTTCTGGCAACCCGACCAAACTGACTTTTTGGAGCTGATTACCAGTTTCGCGGCCATAGTGAGCTTTACGCGCATTTAATATCTGCACAAGGTTGGGCAGATGTGAGATCATATGGGCAGGCTGCGTATCAACCGAGCAGCAGAATACAACTGCTACTTTAGGATTAGGGGGTTTAACAAAAGGTAAACTATTAGTATCATTACTATTTTTGTTGGTGATATTAGACGATTTTCGTAAAGCATTAAAATATTCAGTTTCATAGAATCTAATATCTTGTTCAAGAGCCTGTGATACTTGGTTGATACCGAGTTTCAAATCAATAAACCAGTCCGGCTTTTTCTGCTTCAGCTCAGAATTTTTGTTCAGAAAAACTGTCTGTTTATGTATCGCAGTATCAAACAACAAAGCTTGTTCTGGCTGAGTCTGCTCAAGTATTGCTCGCGAGTTTAAAACGGTTTGGTTAGTTTCAGTTTTTTCAGTTTTAGATATTTTACTTGAGGGTATATCCTTATCTAAGCTTACCTTTCTTTTGTGGCTTGTGCTTTTAGCTTTAGTCTGCTTAGAAAAGGGGTTTGCAGCTTTATAAGGTATAATGAGTCTAAGAGAATACAATGTCCAAAAAGACAATAAATATATACTTTTAAAAGTAGAAACAAAAAGGCGCTTACTGCTCGAGCCTGGATAATAGTACAGCTTGGTTTGAAGGGGACAAGGTAGGGAAAGCTGTAATGGCAGAAGGGGTTGTTAATACGGGTTTAAAAATAGTTTTGCTGTCTGTAATAACACTCCCAGAGGCTGAATTTTTCTTCATTGTTCAAACTGGTATAAATAATAAAAATATATATAAAAGATACTTGATTGTCTTGTAAAAATATATAAAAAAAGATATTTTCTATTCTATTAAAAATATATATAAAAGATACTTGATTGTCTTGTAAAAATCAATTAAAATTTATATTTTCTATTCTATTAAAAACTAAACTGGCAACTTTATTTTATTTTTATTTTTTTTAAACTGGCAAATTTCATGTTTTTACTCTAATCAAATATTTGATTTAATTACTTGTTCCATTGGCTATATTTGAAATAGAAATCATTCTAAATTTTAATTTGTCGTTTCTAATCAATTTACTCTAAAAATATGTTAATTGGCCATTCAAATATACTAGATTAGTCTGATTAAATCAAAGATTTTACAATATCTAATTAAATCAAGGAGCTTCTAACAAGTCATATTCGATCTATTTACTATAAACTTTAACTTGCAAAGTATCAATTAAAGCTATATAGTTTATTACCAATATTGAGAAATTAAGTTTACAATCATTGTTTAAAATACATAGCAATATATAGTAAATAAAAATGTTATAATGTCTACCATACAAGCACTTTACAATAGAATAAATTATAAAAAACATTTATTACAAAGATTATTCATTAGTGCATCCAGGAACCCAAGCCTCATCAAAGTTTGCCTGGTCTATAAAGTTTGTAGAGCCAATATATATATCAGTCTTGGTATGTTTAGCAACGATTACAGCGTCTCTAATTTCAGAGTACGAAATCCCGCCAAGAACAAATACAACAAGTCTAGCCCGTTTCTGCAGCGGCACAAATCTTTGAATATTACGTTTTGCCTGCAGGCTGTTCTCCAATCTTTGAATATTACGTTTTGCCTGCAGGCTGTTCTCCAATCTTTGAATATTACGTTTTGCCTGCAGGCTGTTCTCCAATCTTTGAATATTACTTTTTGCCTGCAGGCTGTTCTCCAATGTTTGAGTGCAAAGATCGAAATCTTTTTTCTGGTTGCTGCATAAACCCTCTACCTTTTGCCAGGTTGGTTTTATGGTCCACAATCTTGATTTTCTTGGTACATTTGCTTCTATTTGCCTTTCTGTTCGAGTAAGCTTTTTATCTGCTACTTTTTTTGTCTTCAACTTGGGTAAAAGGTTTTGGATGCCGCTGATACTTATATTGGCATTGGCTTTTTGTGTTGTTACTGCATCTATACCAACATCTTCGCCGTTCGGAAACAATATCGGCTCGAGCATACCCTTGGTTGCTGCTGTGAGGATAAACAGTAATACGTTCGAGTATCGGCTTAGTTCATACGACGAGTCTGCTACAATTCTCTCCACTTCATTTTGGTTAAAACTGCTGCCTTCAACATTTGCTACCAACCCTAACTTCTTGAACACTCCGGTTATCTGGTCTCCAGTGAATCCTTTCAAGTTGGTGTAGCTTGCCCTTGCTACGCATGAATCAATCACTAATTTTCGCATTTCTTGCCCTTTAAAAACTCGACGGTCTTCAACAAGTTCTTCCAGTATCCTCTCTTTTACTCCAACTAGCCCAGCAAGACTCATCACCTGCAATTTGCTGAGGTTTGGTTGCGAGTATATCAACAATAGTAACAATCGGATTTTGTTGCTCAGTTTAACCTCTTTATCTTTCATTATCTTGCTAACATCTTCATATCCCTCATTATACGCATTGTAGTCTGCTGTTTCCTTGGTTGCTATATTTTGCTCGATTGTTGCTATCTCCATCAGCTTTTGCTTGTAAAATTCTGTAATACAATTGCTCATTAGCCATGCATGCGAGTTGTATAGCGATATCCGCGCTTTATACTCTGGAAGTACAAATGTTATTCTCTTCAAATCCTCAATTTTTAGGTTTTTGCTCGATAGTGCCTCTTTTATATTCTTTGATGTTTCCTCTTGAGTTGGCTCCTCGTTAGTTGGATAGAGAGGTGAACTTAGGGGGAACCAACCATAGAGAGGTGAACTTAGGGGGAACCAACCATAGAGTCCACTTGAATCCCCCTTGGTTGGTATCTCTCCACTTGAATCCCCCTTGGTTGGTATCTCCCCACTCGACTCTCCCTTAGTTGGTTCCTCCCTACTCGACTCCTCATCTGGTTTTCTTGATTTCTTATATAAATATTTTAGCTCTGTATTTTCCTTTTCATACTTTCGGAATTCCTCTTTAAGTTGCTCTATGGCTTCCGAAATATGCATATACCTATACTTCCCCCATATCTTATCCTTTTCTGTTAGCCGTGCTTTGCGCTCAATTCCCACCCCAGAGTTTAATACTACTTTGTACTCTAGTATTTTGCCTTTATTGTTTTTTTCTGGCTCTTTTAATATAATATCTGCTGCCATTGCTTCGTATGTAAACTCATGTAACACTGTAGGGTATAAATCCATTGCTCTTTCTAATACTAGCAGTGTTACCTTTTGATCACTTTTTATCTTTTATTGTATTAAAATTATAGAATGACTTTTAATTAAATATTTATTTATAAATTAAAAATTACTTGATTTTCTGTGAGAGCCATGTTAGAATTGTACTCTTTCAGGCGCGATACCACATAATTGGCAACCTTGGATGTACTACAGGGTTTCCCATTATATATTGGCAAGTTAAGATATCTAACGCTTGTTTCTGTTCCTAGTATACTACATACTCGCGCTATTCTGTCTCCAATATTTTGCACTTGTACGTCAGTAAGCTCTTCATTGAGTACATTAAAGTTTTGTGGACATATTGGTTCTACAAACTCGTTTTGAGCCAAGAATATATTGCTTTCAATGGCTAAAAGTACAGTTATAATAGTTATATATATTAAAATTCAAAAGTTCTGCAGTCCTTGAAATTAGCTTACGTTCATAGTTAATATTTATAAACTTTATTGTCTTTAAATTTTTAACAAATTCGGGCTTTTTGAGTAGTGGCCCTAAGCTTTGTTGTAATATATCTATCACAAGTAAATGTCCCGCTGCATACATTTTCCCTCTTTTATTATGTTGCCCAGTTTTACCAAAATCTGTTATTATCGCACTTAATGTGGTCTCATCGGGCTTAATGATATAAACTGCTTCGGTTTCCAGGTCTATTCTGCGCATATTGCTGAGTAATTCAATTCCTATATTATTTTGTTTATAGTTTTATTTTAATTGATTATATCCGAGTTTATGATATTTAAACATTAATAATTTAATTTTAAAAGAAAATATTCAAGTATTAAATATCGCATCTTACTTTTAATCCCACTATCGAGTATTTCAAATAATGTCAAACATTTGTTTATTATTTTTAAACAGTATTCATCCAGCACCAGCACTTTATATTTAACCTCAGAGACTAAAGACTTTATTCCTTCCAAAACCTCTAAATTAAAATAAAATTGCAAGCAATTGTAAAGGGCATAGCTTTTTTTAAAAATTTAAATACAACTAAAAAATAAAAGGTTTACCCTTTTTTTGCATTTCAACCAAAGAGAGACTTCCGGTATTGCTATTCATATTTGATATTTTTTGTATGCAAAGCACTTGTAGTAATATAATAAAATCGCTAAAAGATAAAATCTATCAAGAATAAAATAAATATCTTTAACCTTATATATATAATTTATGTGAAAGCTTAGCAGTGTAATAATTTGTCTTTTAAATAATAATTTCTTTTTTTGAATATCTTGTATAATAACCACAAAATTCCCAGGCGTGAAAGTTTTGATATATATCAACTAATTGCAATACATTATAAATGCAAAGAGAATTAGCAGTTGCAGTCAAGTGATTACTTTATTGAGCTCTTGGGCATTATATTGTAATCTGAATCATTAAAATTCATGATATTTAAACAATAGCCAGGAATTGTCTTATTTTAATCATCTACCGCTAATTTATAAGTTAAACTAATAACTTTATTTAGCATACTTTTTTTTAATTCAATTACACTCGGCTCTTTACCATTAAAAATATCTTATAGATTTTATATACTCCATAATCATTAAATTTTATTATAGTCTAAAGCTTAATGCTGTGCAGTATTTTTATATTTATATTCTAAAATATTTAGCTATTAATTTAAAAAGTAAAACCACTATTTTTTATGGTAAATAATATCATTTATTTAGAGTTAATTTTACTAAAACCCTTTATAGATAAATTCTATTATCTTTTTATGCTATATTATAGCCTTTTCTGCATTATTTTCTTATGGAAAAAAAATGCCAATTTAGAGCAATTTCTTTTTAATAAAAGCATAAAAATACATCTAAATTATAAACTCGGATTAAAATAAAAATTTGGTTCAGATTGTTGCTGAATTCTCTTAATATTTGGGTCAAAATCGATTATTCGCATTTTTAATATTACCAAATACTAGATAAATAACATAAATCCTACTATATACTCATTTAAATATAAACAATAATTTTTCTGAAATGATTTACACTTAATTACGATTAAATAAAAATTATATAATAAGCGCAACATTATTCTATCAAATCAAGCAGCGATAAAAAAAAGTTATATATATTACTTTTACCGAGTATGGCTTTGTATATATTCGTTAAATAAAATATAATGTATAAAATAAACAGAATTATAAGAAGGGGCTGGTTATTTGTTAAGATTCGAGGCAGGCACAAAACCTGAAAAGTTAGGTCTTGGCTCATTAAATGAGCTATTATTGGATGTATTAGGTTTAGACGATATACACTCTTGAGCAACATTATTAACATTACTAATATGTTTAGATGGTATATATGCTTGTGCATTATTTTTAAAATTGGAGCCGGGGTTTGGTGGGATATACTCCTGTTTGTTATTTTTGCCATAATAATTAGAAAAACTTAATTTTGGCATAGTGGAATTTTGCTCTGGCAAACATTTATTTGAATTTATAACATTAGGGTTGCTAGTGTTTAAAGGTCCTGGTATATTATTTCTCGCTTTAGAATTAGACATAGGAGTTTCTGGGGGTTCAGTTTTAATATAAGCTGAACGATTTTGTTCGGGCAAACAGTTTTTATTTTGTAAGACTTTAGTACCTTCAGAGTTAGTATCAAAGTTGTTACGCTTATTGGTATTTAAAAATGCAGTGTCATTCTCTAAAACTCCAAGAGCCTCATTAAAAGATTCATCCCACTCAAAATCATTATCACTAAAAGGCTCTAAAAAAAAAAGCTTTGTTTAATAATAAGCTATAGAAATGAATAAAGTTTAATAAATAAAAAATGTGAAAAAAAATACCAGAAAAGGTTCTGTCTTGAATGTTAGATTTTTTAGCAGGGGTTTCGTTGCTATTATTGCTGCTTGAATTTATATTATGCTTTTGATTATTTGTATGAGTAAAAGTTGGGTTGGAGGGTTTAGTATCAACTTGATTGTTAAGAGGGTTGGGAACATTAGGGCGATAAAAGTTAGCATCTGAATAAGACACAGGAGGTATTTTACTACGATGATTTTTTATGCTTGCAACAAAACCTTTATCGTATACACAATTACCAAGAAGATTACCAAACATTCTTAAAGCGCGTTTCAAGCCATCAGTAGCAGCCTCTTTTTTAGATTTCTCTAATGCCATAGCTTTAGAACGTGCGTTATCAATAGAGCCATACCCAACATCCTTATATAATATAAATATAAAAAAATTATCAAGTAACAAAATAATTATAGAATAAAACAGACACTTACTTCATGAAAAGTGCCATCGCGTAAAGATACTCTGACAAGAGCAGAAACACATACATTAACACGGCCGTCTGGAAACTCTTTGATCTGCAATTACAAAAAAAAAACTGTAAATTATACTGAGATAGATTTAATATATAAAAAAAGACTACGTCGTCTACTGTGATATTCAAAATGCTCGAAGACCAACCGTTATATCCAAAAACCTCATTCGCTATACTGATTAGTCTCCAACCTTCAACATAAGCCAATTTGCCTATTGTTGTAAAGAACGTTTATAACAACTTGAATATATAGCATATTATAAATTACCTCCAGGGCCGTTTCTATAGCTAATGATCTCTGGGGGTAGCTTTTTGTTCAAAGTGAGCTGGTGATTTACAATCTCTTCTTGGGTAAAGGAAACATTCTGAGTTTCGGAGTCTCTTTTAACAACAGCGTAATTCATGAAATATAATAAAAAAAAGGTAAATGGTTGGAGCTGTAAAGTGTATTGCAATGGCAAGCCCGGAGGTTGAAGAGCAAGC
>MBFR01000095.1:95301-106702 GCA_003086735.1 Smittium simulii
ATAATCTAACCCTTTGTTATTTTATGTTAGGTGTTACTGGTCACAGTCAAGGGTTGATAACTGCAGTCGCCGTTGCATCTTCAACAACCGAAGAGTCTTTTATTCAAAACTCTAAAGTGGCTCTTGCATTACTGCTTTCGATGGGCTGTAGAGGTCAACTCTGCTTTCCTCAGACCACACTTAACCCAGCTGTTCTTCAAGATAGTCTTGAAAAGAATGAGGGCAACCCAGGTCCCATGGTTGTCGTTGCTAGTTTGGAGCGCGAACAGGTTGAAAAACACCTTGAAGCTACCAATAAACATTTACCCGAAGACAGAAAAATCAGCATCAGTTTGATTAATGGCCCAAGAATTCATGTCTTATCCGGTCCCCCACAATCTTTATACGGTATGAATCTTATGCTACGAAAAATTAAAGAACCTGCTGGTTTAGATCAAAATCGCGTTCCCTTTTCTCAAAGAAAGCTACGCTTTTCCACTAGATTTTTGCCTATTACTCTTCCATTTCACAGTAAATATCTCCATGAAGTGCCCGATCTTGTTATAAACGATCTTCACAAACTTAATTACTCTTTTGAAACTAAAAATATTCAAGTGTCAGTTTTTTCTACTGATAACGGAAGTGATTTGAGGCAAAGCGCTAATCTCACTCGAGAGCTAGTCGAACTTATATGCTTGCGTCCTGTTGACTGGCCTACTGCTACTTCCACAAAAGATATTACCCATATGGTTGATTTTGGCCCTGGTGGAATTTCTGGTGTTGGTTTTCTTACTCACCGCAACAAAGAAGGAACTGGGGTTAGGATAATCTTAGCTGGAGTCCTCGAAGGCTCTTCAAACGAAGTCTCTCTTAAATCAGATCTTTATGATACTCGCGAGTCTGCTATAGTGTTTTCACAAAATTGGTCCCGCGATTTTGCCCCAAAACTTGTTCGTACTGCTCATGACAATAAAATTCATATAGATACTCCAATGAGTCGTCTTTTGGGCAAACCACCACTCATGGTTGCTGCTATGACTCCTTCCACTGTAAGCGAAAAATTTGTTTCTGCTGTGATGAATGCCGGTTATCATATCGAGTTATCTGGAGGTGGTCATTTTAATGAAGCTGTTTTGCGAAGCAAAGTTGATAAAATTATGAACCTCGTTAAGCCCGGACTGGGAGTCACGGTCAACTGTATTTTCCTTAATGTTTATCAATGGGGCTTTCAATTTCCTTTAGTCCAAGTTATGAGAAATGAAGGGATTCCTATGGAAGGATTGTGCGTTGCTGCTGGTGTTCCATCACCCGAAGTAGCTGATGAAATTGTTAGTTCATTATTTGCCTCTGGTTTTCGTCATGTATCATTTAAGCCCGGAGCTACTACAGCAATAAGGCAAGTGGTTAATATTGCTAAGAGAAATCCCAAAATGAGCATAATACTGCAATGGACAGGAGGTAGAGCTGGTGGCCATCACAGCTTTGAAGATATTCATCAACCTATTTTGGAGACATATTCTCTTATTAGAGCTCAAAAAAACATAGTTCTTGTAGCTGGAGGTGGTTTTGGTGGCTCCAAAGATACTGTTCCTTACTTGACAGGTGATTGGAGTGAGAAATACGACGTTGCTAAAATGCCTTTTGATGGTGTTTTGTTTGGTTCTCGTATGATGGTTGCTAAGGAAGGTCAAGCTCATGATAATGTAAAGAATCTAATTGTTCAAGCTGAGGGCGTTGATGATAAAGATTGGGAAAAATCCTATACTGGTATTGCTGGAGGAATCACTACAGTTTTATCGGAATTGGGTGAGCCTATTCATAAAATCGCTACTCGAGGTGTGATGCTCTGGAAAGAATTTGATGATACTATTTTTAAAATCCCTAGAGAAAAACGTGGTGACATTATTTCTAAAAAGAAAGATTATATCATTAAAAAGCTTAATGCTGACTATCAAAAGCCCTACTTTGGTAAAAAAGCTGATGGATCAGTTGCAGATTTGGAAGAAATGACATATTCTGAGGTTGTCAACCGCTTAATTGAGCTTTTATATATTAAATCCCAAACTCGTTGGGTTGATATTAGTTTAAAGGATACAGTCGCTGATTTTTTGAATAGAATTGAAGAAAGATTTAGCATTAATGGAAGTGAAGCCATCCTTCAATCAAATTCTCAAATAGATTCACCATTTGAAACAGTTGATAGAATTTTAAAATATTATCCAGAGTCAAATACCCAATTACTTACTTCTGAGGATATTGATTACTTTATTAGCTTGTGTATGATAGTAACCCGCAAGCCAGTTCCATTTGTCCCAATATTAGACAAGAATTTCGATATCTGGTTTAAAAAAGATAGTTTGTGGCAATCTGAAGATCTTGAAGCTGTTGTAGGTGCTGATGTAGGAAGAGTTTGTATTTTGCAGGGTCCTGTTGCTGTAAAGTATTCAACAAAAGCTAACGTCCCTGTTGCTGATATTCTTGGAGAAATTTATCAAGGACAAATTGGCGCACTCATTCAAAGATACTATCAAAACGATGAAACTCTAATTCCAACTGTTGAATATCTCGGAGCTCAGCCAAGACAACTTATTGAAAAGAAAAGTTCTTTCATTGGAATGAAATTAGTTTCAGATTCAAGAATTTATAATTTGCCTTCTAGAAATCGTCAACTACCAGAAGAAGATGCTTGGCTTGAAACTTTAGCCGGCGAAAAGCCTTCATGGTTACGCGCTTTAATTATGTCTGATGTTATAGTTCAAGGCAGTAAATTTTCTAGGAATATGTTTAGAAAAGTTCTTAAGCCTAGAATTAACCAAAGAGTTACCGTTTTACAGGATTCTAAAGCACGACCTGTTAGCTTAAGAGTTGAAGAGGGTAATGGCTTTTTATCAGTTGAAGTTACTATTGATCAAAATCACCATATTACATTTAACCTTAACAATAAGGTTCGCGATGATGTTATCACTTTATCCTTGGACTTTAAATATGTTCCAGAACAGCCTTATGCATTGATTCATGAAGTTATGACCAACAAGAATTACAAAATTAAGTTATTTTATAATCAAATCTGGTTTGGTAAAAATGCAGACCATGCAGCTACCGAAGTTGAGGACGCTATGTCTGTTTACAAAAGCAGTAATATACCAATTGAACTTAATAGCGTTGTTGATTTTTGTAATACTGTAGGAAATTATTCTGAAAGATATATGGTTCCATCAAATAATCAAGTATACGCACCTATGGATTATGCAATAAAACTGGGTTGGGTTCCTATCTGCCAAGCTATGCTTCCTAAGTTTATTGATGGCGATTTGTTAAAGTTAGTTCATTTATCAAACGGTTTTCGCATTGTTGAAGGCGCCAATCCATTAAAATCTGGTGATATTGTTAGTGCATCTGTTGAAATTGAGCAGCTTGTAAATACTGATTCTGGAAAAATACTCTCATTGCACGGTCATTTGTTCTGCGAAGATAAACCAGTTATGGAGTTAAGATCATCGTTTTTATACCGTGGAAAATTCGAAGACTATGAGAACACTTTCAAAAAGATTAATGAAACTCCAGTTGAATTAGTTTTAGCATCAAAGAAAGATGTTGCTGTACTTTTAAGCAAAGATTGGTTTATTCCCAACAACAGTAAAACGTACAAGATTGAGCCCGGATGCACCTTGGTATTTAGATTAAAAACACACCTCAAGTTTTTAAATAAAGATCAATATTCTCAGGTTAAAATGACAGGTGTTGTAAGTATGCAACTTCCTACTAAAGAGTATATCGAAATCGCTAAAGTTGATTATCAAAGCGGAACATCAAAAGGAAATCCAGTCACTGCTTATCTGAGTAGATTTGGAAAACCCATTGAAGAGTCTGTTTATTTTAAAAATGGCGGATATTCTATTATGCCACGTGGAGATTTGTTTTCTTCTAAAGTGCATGTACCTGATTCCAATGAATCATATTCCTATATTTCTGGGGATCACAATCCTATTCATACAAATAACTACTTTTCAGACTATGTTGGGCTTCCTGGTACTATCACACACGGAATGTGGACATCTGCTTCTACTAGAAAGTTTGTAGAAATATTTGCTGGTGATAATTGCTCAGAAAGAGTAACAGCTTATGAAGTGGCTTTTCAAGGTATGGTAATGCCAAATGATCAACTCGAAACAAAACTTAGACATGTTGGTATGAAAAATGGACGCAAACTTATAAAAGTTGAAACCTTTAATCAAACTGGTGTAAAAGTTTTAGAGGGTACTGCTGAAGTTGATCAACCCACAACTGCTTATGCTTTTACCGGACAAGGCTCACAAGAA
Source organism: Smittium simulii (assembly GCA_003086735.1). Lineage (NCBI taxonomy): Eukaryota > Fungi > Kickxellomycota > Harpellomycetes > Harpellales > Legeriomycetaceae > Smittium > Smittium simulii. Next base: position 99,600 of record MBFR01000095.1, read on the forward strand.
ACTGGTATGGGGATGGACCTCTATAACAGATCCTTAGTTGCAAAAAAGATATGGGATGCTGCTGATTCTCACTTGCTTAAAGTTTACGGCTTTTCTATTATAGATATTGTTAGGAATAATCCTAAAACTAAAACTATTTACTTTGGAGGACCTAAAGGTGAAAAAATTCGTGAAAATTATATGTCGATGATATACGAAACAATTGATGATGAGGGTAATGTTCAATCACTTCCTCTTTTCCCAGAAATAAATGTTAACTCACCTTTCTATACTTTTAACTCTCCAAATGGATTACTTTCATCTACTCAATTTACACAACCTTCTTTGCTACTTTTTGAGCTTTCTGCATATGAAGACCTGCGCGAAAGTAACTTGGTTAAAATAGACTCACCATTCGCTGGCCACTCTCTTGGTGAATATGGGGCTTTAAGTGCTATCGGTAGAGTTGTTCCAGTTGAAGCAGTAGTTGAAATAGGGTTTTATAGAGGTATGACTATGCAAGTAGCTGTAAAACGCGACGAAGAAGGTAACAGCGATTATGGTATGGTTGCATGTAATCCTGTTAGAGTTGGGCGTGGTTTTGGAGAAGTAGCATTATCATATGTTGTAGATGCTATACGTCATTTTGCTAAAGGTCTTATTGAAATTGTAAACTACAATGTTGAAAATTGGCAATACGTAGTAGCAGGTGAACTAAAATTGCTACAAGTTTTATCAGATGTTTTGGATTACTTTACTTCTCAAAAACTCGATCTTTCTGAAATGATGAAAACCACACCCATTGATAAGGTACTCGAAAAACTAAATGGAATCATTTCAAATGTTTTAGATGAAGTCAATCTTAAAATTAAAACACAGGGCAGACTTACCTTGAAAAGATCTAATTCCACTATTCCTCTACAAGGAATTGATGTCCCATTCCATTCATCTTTCTTACTTCCAGGAGTTACTCCATTTAGAAGTTTCTTGCTTAAAAAATTAAGGGTTGCAGACGTTGATGTTTCAAGACTTTGTAATAGATATATTCCAAATGTAACTGCTGAACCCTTTCAAGTAACTAAAAAGTACTTTGAAAATGTTATGAATCTAACTGGATCTGCTAGAATAAACAGGGCCCTACGTGATTGGAATGAAGAAACAGTTAATAGTCCCAGCGAACAGCAACGCTTAGGATATGTTTTACTTATTGAGTTGTTATCTTATCAGTTTGCGAGTCCAGTACGTTGGATTGAAACACAAGATTTAATATTCAAAACTTATTCAGTAGAAAGATTTATTGAAATCGGCCCAAGTCCTACGCTCTGTGGTATGGCTGAAAGAACTTTGAAATTTAAATATGAGGCTTATGATGACGCATTGACTCATAGAAGAACTAGTTTATGTTATACTAAAAACACTACAGAGCTGTATTATGATTATGAGGTTGAAGAAGAGGAAGTTACTCAAAATGAAGCCGAAGCGCCATTAGCTTCCGGAGTTGAACAAAAACCGGTTGCTTCTACAGCAATTCAGTCAACTCCAGAGCCGGTTAGCCCTGTATCATCGGGTGGCGCAGCACAAGTTATAGACGATGTATCTGTTTCATCACTTGAAATTCTTTTATCTATTGTTGCATTAAAATTGAAAAAACAATTTAGCGAATTCTCGGCCGAAAAATCAATTAAGGATCTAGTTGGAGGAAAGTCAACTCTTCAAAACGAAATTTTGGGTGACTTACAGAAAGAATTTCCTTCACAAGTACCTGAAAAATCTGAAGAACAGTCGCTTAGTGAACTAGCCAAGTCTCTTCAAGTAACAAATGGCTTGGGTAAATTTACTTCTGCGCAAATAGCTAAATTAGTTAGCAGTAAAATGCCTGGAGGATTTACTCTTGCCTCTATTAAAAGCTTATTAAGCTCTCAATATGGGTTAGGACCACAAAGAAGCGATGGACTTATGCTTGTTGCAATGACGATGGAGCCTGAATCTCGCTTGGCTAATGAATCTGCTGTTAACTCTTGGATTAAATCTATTTCTTCAATTTATGCACAACGTAGCGGTATTACTTATCAACAAGCACAATCTGGTGGCAACGCATCAGGTTCTGCATCTGTTGTCTCAATTAATAGTAAAGAGTTTGAACTTTCTCAAAAGAAAAACCGTGATATGATATATATGCATTTACAGGTGCTAGCCAAATATCTTGGAATAGACATGCGTCAAGGTGAAAGACAAAATGAGGCTGCTAACGAACTTCTTGAAGCAGCCAATAAAGAGATTGATTTTTGGGTAGAGGAGCATGGTGATATTTATGCTGAAGGAATTAAACCTATTTTTGATTTACTTAAGGCTCGTAAATTTGACTCCAATTGGAATTGGGCTAAACAAGATGTTTTAATCTTGTACTTTGAAATAATTTTTGGCAATCTTACTAGTGTAGATAGAGAAGTTACTGCTAGGTGTATTCGTCTTATGAATAGATCTACACCAGAGCTCGTAGAGTACATGGAATACTATATTAACTCGATTGACCCAGAAAAAGGAGATACATATAAACTTGCAGTAGACCTTGGTAAAATACTTCTTGAAAATTGTAAAGAAGCTATTAGTTTTGACCCCATGTACAAAGATGTTAACTATCCAACAGGACCACAAACTACTATTACTAAATCGGGCGACATAACATATAACGAAGTTCCAAGAAGTGGCGAGCGCAAACTGCAAGATTATGTTAAAGTTATGTCTAATGGTAGTGATATTACCAAGTTTTCTAATCGCCAAACAGTTGAGCATAGTCTGGCTAAAATTTACAAAGTTATTAAATCTCAAACTAAAGTTAAAAAACAAGCCAAACATCATATAAGTAGTTTATATGTTGATATACTTCGATCTTTGAGTATGTCAAGTAACGTAATTTTTAATTCAAAAACTGATCCCTGGTCTAAAATATCTCGTCGAAAAGGAATAAATTCTTCTCAAGATGAATCTAGTAGCTCATCTAGCTCTAAAAAGCGTTCCGGAAAAGAAACCATTCCTTTCCTTCACCTTAAGAGACGTAATACTAACGGTGAATGGGAATATAGCCCTAAGTTAACTTCACAATATATTGATGTTTTAACTACTTCTGCATCTAATGGAATTTCATTTAAAAATACAAGTGTATTGATAACAGGCTGCGGTAAAGGTTCTATTGGTGCTAGCATGCTAGAGGGTTTATTGTCTGGTGGTGCTCGTGTTATTGTCACTACATCTAGATATAGTAGAAGTACTATGGAATACTATCAAAGTATTTACCAACGCTTTGGCTCAAAACATTCTTCATTGGTTGTTGTTCCATTTAATCAGGCTTCACACAAAGATGTTAAATCATTAGTCAATTACATATATGAAACAGATCCTAATACCGGTTTGGGTATGGACCTTGATGCAATCATTCCATTTGCTGCAATTCCAGAGCAAGGGATAGAATTATCTGATATTGGGTCTCGGTCAGAACTTGCTCATCGCGCTATGTTAACTAATCTACTTCGCTTGTTAGGTGAAGTTAAAAATCAAAAACATAAAAGAGGAATCGAAACTAGACCAGCACAAGTTATATTACCACTATCACCTAACCACGGAACTTTTGGAGGCGATGGCTTATACAGTGAAAGCAAATTAGGTCTTGAAACATTGTTTAACCGCTGGCATTCTGAGTCTTGGGGTGCTTACCTCACAATAACAGGCGTTGTAATTGGGTGGACTCGCGGCACTGGTCTTATGAATGCTAACAATATTGTAGCTGAAGGTATTGAAAAACTTGGAGTAAGAACATTTTCTCAACAAGAAATGTCATTTAATATTTTGGGGCTTCTTCATCCAACCATATCTGTTCTTGCGCAACATCAACCAGTTTGGGCTGATTTAAATGGTGGTTTACAATATATTAACAATCTTAAAGATTTTACTGCTAAGCTAAGAGAACAAGTCAAAGAAACTAGCGAGATTCAAAAAGCTATTGTTGCTGATACTGCTTCTGACCAGTTTACTGTTGACGGAAAAAGCAACGACAGTTTATATAAAAATAAAAAGATTAAATCGCGTGCTAATATGAAAATTAATTTTCCCACTTTAAAACCATACAGCCTTCTCGAACACTTGAAAAAGCTCAGAGGTATGTTAAACTTGAACAAAGTTGTTGTAATTACAGGGTTTGGTGAAGTTGGGCCTTGGGGTAATTCTCAGACTAGGTGGGAGATGGAAGCATATGGCGAATTTTCACTGGAAGGTTGTATTGAGCTTGCTTGGATTATGGGACATATTAAACACTTTTCAGGGCGAATGAAATCTGGAGCTAATTACACTGGTTGGATAGTTAGTGAAACCGGCGAACCTATCGACGATAGAGACGTTAAGGCTAAATTTGAGAAAAAAATTCTTGAGCATTCTGGTATTCGTTTAGTTGAGCCTGAATTGTTTGAAGGATATGACCCCAATAAAAAAGAAATGCTTCGCGAACTTGTTTTAGAGGCAGATATTGAGCCATTTGTTACTACTGCAGAAGAAGCTGAGAACTTTAAGCATAGAAATGATGACAAGGTAGATGTGTGGGAAAACGCCGACGGTACATGGTCTGTTAGATTTTTATCAGGAGCAACTCTTTTAGTACCCAAAGCACTTCGATTCAATCGATTAGTCGCTGGTCAAATTCCTACTGGATGGAGCGCAGAAAAATATGGCATCCCTAAAGATATAATTAGCCAAGTTGACCCTGTTACCTTATATGTTTTAGTTTCTACAGCTGAGGCTTTACTCAGATCAGGTATAACTGACCCTTATGAAATGTACCAGTATGTTCACGTTTCTGAAATAGGAAACACATCTGGTTCTGGCGTTGGTGGTATGAGGTCTAATAAAAAAATGTACAAATCGCGCTATCTCGATGAAGATGTACAAAAAGATATTCTACAAGAAACATTTATAAACACAATGTCTGCATGGATAAATATGTTATTATTATCTAGTAGTGGGCCTGTTAAAATCCCAGTTGGAGCGTGTGCTACTGCAGTTGTGTCCGTAGAGCTTGGTGTAGATACTATTCAAAGCGGAAAAGCCAAGATTATTTTAGCTGGAGGATTTGATGATTTCCAAGAGGAGGGTTCATGTGAATTTGCAAATATGAACGCTACTAGCAATTCAATTGAAGAGTTTGCTAAAGGTAGAACCCCAGCTGAAATGTCACGCCCAGCTACTACCAGTCGTGCTGGATTTATGGAATCCATGGGGTCAGGAACTGCAGTTCTTATGTCTGCAGCAACTGCAATAGAAATGGGTGTTCCAATTTATGGTATTGTAGCTTTAACAAACACTGCAACTGATAAAGAAGGAAGAAGTGTCCCTGCTCCTGGTCAAGGAATTCTAACAACAGCTCGCGAATCTCCACTAAATAATTACTCACCTCTTTTGAACATTGATTATCGAAGCCGTCAACTAGATCAAAGAAGAAAGGAGATTAAAGCATGGGTAGAAAATGAACATCTTCAACTTAAATCAGAATTAGACTACCTTAAAACAAGTAACCAATTGAAGACTTCTGAAGCCGAATTTATTAGAGATCGTACTGAGTTTATTGAATATGAAGCTGAACGTCAAATTAGTGACGCTCTTAGCTATTGGGGAAATAACTTTTATGTCAATGATCCAAGAATTTCCCCACTTCGCGGAGCTCTTGCGGTTTATGGCCTTACTATTGATGATATTAATGTTGCATCATTCCACGGAACTTCTACAAAAGCTAATGATAAGAATGAATCAGACGTTTTAAATAAACAGTTTATTCACTTAGGAAGAACCAAGGGTAACTCATGCCCTGCAATTTTCCAAAAATATCTTACAGGTCATCCTAAAGGGGCTGCAGCTTCTTGGATGCTTAATGGCATTGTACAATCTTTGTTGTCTGGAATTATTCCTGGAAACCGCAACGCTGACAATATTGACTCTGTAATGGAAAAATTCGAACACATTTTATATCCTTCACAGTCAATTAAAACCGATGGTCTTAAAGCTGGTCTTCTTAAATCCTTTGGCTTTGGTCAAGTTGGTGGTGAAATTTTGGTAATTCACCCTGACTACATTTTGTCTACATTGTCAAGCGAACAATATAGCGAATATTCCACTAAAGTTGCTAAAAGATACAACAAAGCATACAGATACTATCATAATACATTAACAGGATATCAAAATTACGTTAATATTAAAAACTCAGCCCCATATAAAGATGAAATAGAGTCTGAAATATATTTGAATCCTTTAGCACGTGCGGAGTTTGATCCTGTAAAAAAGAATTACTCATTTTCCGGAAATCAAAATAAGAAATTATCTAATGCTACTAATCAAAGTATAGACACTACCCAATTTTTGGTGGATTCGCTCACTAGATTAGATATGTCTTCTGAAAAAGGTACTTCACGTGGAGTCGGAATTGATTTTGAGTTTGTTTCTGAGTTTAATGCTGAAAACACAACCTTTATTGAAAGAAACTTTACACCAAGTGAAATTGAATACTGCAAAAGCAGACCTGATCCTCAGGCTAGTTTCACAGGGAAATGGTGTACCAAAGAAGCCGTGATTAAAGCTGTCAGCTCTTTTAATTTGAATACAGAAAAAGTGTGGACACAAGGCAGTGCAGCGCCTCTTAAAGAAATTGAAATATTAATTGCAGAAAGTGGTGCACCTACTATAGTTTTACATGGGGAAGCAAAGAACGCTGCAACAAAAGCTGAGGTAAGATCTTTAAAGGCTTCTATTAGTCACTCTGGTGCATATGCTGGTGCTGTAGTAATTGCTGAATGAAGGCACTAATATTTATTATACTATTTTATTTAGCTATTATCATATCTAATTAATAAAAGCTTAAATTTTTAAAAAAATCTTTTAAAACACTAGCAATTTGCGCTTTTTGTTATGTCAAACGTGCCTGGTGTTATTCCAAGTGCTGCCGCTGGGGTACCTTTGATCCCAACAAAGCGTAATCGTTTAGAGTATAGCACTGTTGCAAAGACAGGTTATATCGATCCTGCGACAAAAAACGATTATAATTTTAATTTTCCATCAAAAAATAGCCAAAATAACCAAAAAAATGAAAA
>MBFR01000096.1:76788-87830 GCA_003086735.1 Smittium simulii
ATTCATTGATATAAAATGACAAATGTAAATAGATTTTCAGGCAGTATGAATACGGTTTGGATGATACATCATAGCACAAACATTATGTTTAATGCCATTGACACTAGTATTTATTAAAAATACTAATATCAAATCTCAAAATACTTGTGTCATCATCAAATCTTTACAAATGTCATTTATATGTAATAAATTCATCACAGTTAAATCCATTGTGTATGCGTTATAGAGATAGATCCAAATTCAATATAACTTAAAAAATTTAACAAATATGGTTCAGTTGACTTTAATTATAATTAAATACATAAAGCATATTGAGCAATAGCAAATATTTAAAAAAATTATGAGACAAGAGCAGAAGCAGTAGAAGATTCGCTAAAAGTACAAAAAAAATATTAAGTATCAAATGAGTCATGAAACACTAAAAAAGAGCATTTATCCAACAGTCTACACCAGAATATCTCTAAAGAAATATCAGGTGTGATGAAGGAACCCTTGTGATGTGCTTTATCCATTTATAATGGCTTATTCCATCGACTGATACCACCACTACCATTAATATATTATTAACAGCAATGTGACTATTAAAGTTACAACCACTCTAAAAGCAAAAGTAACCAAAATAAAGCAAAAAAAACTCTAATGAAAGAGTTTTTATCACTCAGTATCATAAGTAAAATTAAATGCATAAGCGCTCCAGCTTTATACACAAGTAAATATAAAATAAAGTCTTACTATTTCCAGTTAGGTGGGAGTTGACCAGAGGTCTTGTAGTAACGAGCAAGACGATGGATACGTGATTCAATAAGAATCATTCTGTATTTAGCATCTCTATCTTTGCGATTGCGCTCCAAGTGCTTGCGGACGGAGACAGCCTTTTTGATCAAAAAGTAAAGATCCTCTGGAATTTCAGGAGCCAAACCGTTAGATTTCAAGATACGGACAATCTTGTTACCGGTAACAAAGCGGACAATTGGGATACCGTGAGAGTCTCTGAGAATAACACCGATTTGAGATGGAGTTACACCCTTTTTGGCAAGTTTGCAAATGTTGACGCAGACTTCCTCAGGAGTGGTCTTAACCCAGCTAGGAGGAGTGCGTTTGTATGGAAGAGCTGAAGAGCTGATACCTTTTCCGGGAGTGTGCATGCGACCCATCTTGAATAATTTTTTGGTTTATTTTACTTTGTAAATTGCTTTAAACTCGAGAAACGAAGAGAGAGTTCTTGGAGAAAAGGTTGCTGTATTTAAACCGTTTGGTTTTTTTTAGAATATAGTAAAATATTTGCAAATATAAAAAAATATCAAAAAAAAATTTTATTATAAAAGCACAGTGGTTTTTAAACTTGCCTGCCAAAATTACTCGGCTTTTTCTAGTTGAGCTTGCTTTTTTATAAATAAAAATCAAATGTATCTAACCCTTATAAATTGAGCGGATTTTAAGGTTGTATGGTTCTGCAATAAGATTTTTAACGTATTTTTGAATAGAATCCTTGCTGTTATTAGCATTATCCAAAGCTTAATTGGTGTTTGTAATTATTTGTTGCAAACTTTAATATAAAGTATTGGCGTAAAAATTAAGATAAAATAAAAATATTGGTTTTTTAAACCACTAAATGCTTTTTAATTTAATTGGTATTTTTATTGGCTATATTATAAAGTTTTAGTAACCCTAAAGTTTTTAATGCAATTTATATTGGCTATAATATTTTTTGTATTTTAACACGTATTTATTAGCTGCATAGCTTTTTTGCCTTTTTTTATTGATATGGCCAATAACACGAGTAATTAAATATGTTTACCTTGCTACCACTATTATCTTGTACTTTATTACTTATAAAGCCATTTTACTACCGAAACTTGCACTTTACCGCTTATAAAGCTATTTTACTACCGAATCTTGTACTTTACCACTTTAAGTTCTAAATACGTCTAGTTTATTCAAAGTTTGCTGTGCGGGCTGTAGTAAACATTTTATTATTATATAATTTAAATTAAATTGCAGTTGGCCGAATTTGCATATTCTACATGATGTATTTTGATATTTGATGAGAAAATATCATTATAACTGCTATCAAATGTTTTTACTTTATTTAAACCAACAAATTTCAAAATCATAATATAAACTTAACCATCCTACACTTCTCAGTAGATAAAAGTAGTAATACTACTGCACTTCAGTTATGACTGGTAGCAGTTGTGTTGGCTCCTTTCTAATGTGTATCATATAATCTCAAAATATTGTCTCAAAATGTCTTATAATCACAAAAATGTGATAGTATCCAAAATTTAAGCCAACCATTCGATTTTGCTAATAACCAAGTTGATATTACTGTTTTTATACTATACTATATTTCTCATTTACCATTTTTAGGGCGATTTTGATTTCTGATTCAAGCAATTTAATGCTGCCTGTTGCCTTTTTAAATTGTCTAAATAAAAATTATGTGATTTTCAAATATTACAAACGCTATTTTGCATCACACTTGTATTCTTCGCTAAAATGCGCACATACTATATACATGGTATAAACTAGACTAAATTTTTGACACTGATTCTGTAAATGAATTGAATTATTTCACTATACATTTATGTTTAGAAAATAAAAATTAAAACTATATTGAGACCCATGCTGAAAATATATAATAACAGCAATATTAAAAATTAATTATAAAATATCATAGAACAAAGCTAAAGTCATCTAACGTAAAAAAAATTATTCGATCGAGCTTGTTACTGGGGTATAAGTATTAGAACTTTTAGATTTGATCGCAATTGAATTTTTTATGCCGTAGCCTTTGTATAAATATATTGATATCACTATTAACCAGTACGATATGTAGCCCAAAATGGAACCGATTGTAGCATTGTTTGTCCATCCAAGAAGAGCTTGGAAAATTTGATAACCACCTTCGTTGGGATCATTTGGATTGCAGCAATCTAAAGCCCAAACACTCTTTCCTAGCTCAAATACATATCCTGCGTCAGCATCCATACTATACTTGCGACCAAATGTGTAACTCTCTAAAAATCTTATAGCACTTGCAAACATTCCAGACCCCATTAAATACAAAATAGAAGTTGAAGCCAACAAGAAAATGAAAAGCCCGACTTTGTGCCCAAAGTTGTAAATGAGTAACCCAACAACAATTCCACTAGCAATACCAGCAATTACAGAAAGTGGAATAGCCTTTGCTTTTGCATCAATTACAGTACCGGCCATAAGCATAATGGCTTCAAGACCCTCGCGAATAACAGCAACAAAAGACAAAATCAAAAACGAGTAATCGTTAAAGAAACTTCTTTTTACTGCAACCTCATGGAAATTGCGGTCAATCTTATTTTCGAGTTTGTGGGTAAGCAAGGGAAGTTGTAAAAAGTAGTATCCGACTATACCTAGTACAAGCGAGGTTACCAGAGAGAAGATACCTTCCCATAAGTCTTCATGAGTTGTATAGAATTCGTTGGATAGCTTGTAAAATAGATAAATTAGTACACCGCCCAAAATTAAACAGATAATAAAGGCAGTAATTGAGCCGATTAAAATCTGTCTTTTTAGTTTGCTTTCTAAAGCTTTATTTTGTAAGCCTAAACGTTTGGTGAAAGCTAACATGACGGAAATGATAAGCGCAATCTCAATGGACTCGCGCATAAACACAAAAAAAATAGGAATGTTAAAAATAGCCATTTTAAAGATAGAAGAGAGTAGGGTTTGTAATGTGTGTTAAAGCTTCAAAATTCAATGCAAATTCTTAAAGGTTGACTATTATGGTTGATATTAAAAAAAATTTACAATAAACTATTCTCGTCAAAGGAAATTGGCTGATTAAATATGAACTTTAGAATAAAAAAAATCCTAGGCTAGCAATGTAAAATGGCTAAGCAATACGGCTAGCTAATTATGCGGCAATTGTGCAATACCCGCCAAAGAAAAAATAAATAGTTTCATGATGATTCCGAGTTGATACTATCAAAGCTTTTGTCTATTTGATTTCTAGCTGTTGCTATTAGACTCAACTCATTTATTGGGGTTACCGATTTTGACAATAAAAGTGGCACAACTTTTAGCATTCGCAAAACTTTTGGCCTATTAGACTAGATCGGTTAATGGTCGGTCAAAGTCTCTTGTTTCATAACTGATGCTAGAGCATAGTATTTCTTTACACCTGGGCATACAACGGTCTATCAGATCATCGATTTTAACAGCATTAACAGGTTGGGCTGCAGTGAATGCATTAAGAGCAATTCTTTTCCCAAAACGCTTGATTTCGAGTGTGTTATGTAATAACGCACAAGCAGCTATTGGCCATATATTTGACATTTCTTCTCTCCAGTTTGCAAAAAAAAAAAAAAATGATTAAATTGCAAGTTACCTGAAAATTTTGGTCAAATTACGTTGAATCATAAACTTCCCGCACTATAAAAATCTTGAATGTTTGCTTTTTTTTGCAATCTGATAATACATGTCGTTTATTACCAAATTGAGAAAACGCGCTTACATTTTGTATTTCCAAACTAAGCGAGCTTTTGTACTGTTGATCTGATTACTCATGGTAATGCCTAATAATTGCCATTTTGATCAATCATCTGCCATTAGAAAGTCTTGTTTTTTTTTAAATTAATTCAAGCTGAAACCGTACCTATTAATAAGAATTACTTAAAAAAACATGAATATTTATTCTCATGCTTTTTGAACTTTTTAGCATTTAAATTCTTAGCTTTAAACTTTGATAATTCAACAAATCTGATATTTTTTTTTTCACGAGTAATTTATTGCGCTGTATTTTTTATTATAAAAAAGGCCGTGTATTAATGCTTATAAATTACAAATAGAGTAGATTCTAAACCTATAAATCTTTTCCATATAAATTATTAACCACTTTTAATAAAAAACATTCCAAACTTTTTAACAACCAATTGAGTATAGAATAGCCACCTCACTTTTTGCCAAATCTTCATTTTTATGGTTGCAACAAATGTATTATATACCATGCCGTTATGATAATTTGAATAAAAACATTCATTCATTAGCGCATTAGAAATAAAATTAAAATAAATGCTTTATTTAACTATCACCATATTGACAACTTTGTAAATAAAATTAAAAACACCAGATTGACAACTTTGTAAATAAAATTAAAAACACCAGATTGATAACTTTGTAAATAAAATTAAAAACACCAGATTGATAACTTTGCAAATAAAATTAAAAACACCAGATTGATAACTTTGCAAATAAAATTAAAAATACCAGATTGACGCTTTAAAAAAACTACTTGTAAATCACTGAGCTGCTGTTAATAATCAAAGCTATATGCAAATATTCAAATGCAGTCATAACTTTGCTAGTGTTTACTTATGGATTATAACCAGATATAAGAGCTATGTGGGCTTTGTGGTTGTATCTTCTCTCTGCCTTCTATGGTTCAGTCGAAGATAAGATATATGCGCATATTATTCATCTAATCAATCATATCATTTTATTTCCACTGAAAAATTGTTCCTGTAGCAATGCTAGCAAACTCTCGGGAAATTTACTATTTTGTCAAATCTATATTTTATTATGCGCTCTTACTCTTCTATTAAAACACGGTAAATATCAACAATTCAACAAGTTTATGCTCTTCAATATGTAGCATATTTATTAAATTTTACAATTGAGGTGTTGGATTAGAATTTCCAAACTCAATTTATGATTAAAGCCTTTCCTGTGTTGATAATTTCACATTTGTTTTTATATTTGGATATTACAACAAATATAAGCAAAGTGCTTCTTTATCAAGATGAATACAAGTTTGTATTATTGAGCAATAAAATACCAATTGGTAATTACAAAATATTTACCAATTCAACAATATATCTGATAATACTCAATGGCACTTTCTCTAGTAATCTTATTTTTGATGTGCAAAATTCCTAAATTAAAAGCAGCAGTGACCTGTTTATCGTATTGGGAATATCAGATATTTGGTTGTTTTGTACTTTTGGCTATACAATCCCCTAAAATTCTCTAAAAAATATCCCTCATTTTATAAGCTTTTAATTATTTTACTTTCCTGTTTTATTATTGCACTTTTAGTTATTAGCTAATAAATTATTATATCCTGTTTTATTAACACTTTTAGCTATTAACTAATCGCTGTTAATTAAATATACGTCTATGTTAAAAAAATCCCTCAACTGCATTACAAAATAAAATGCATAAACCAAAATTAGAAAAGTCTGGATTTAATTCATAGGCCCAATCAATCTTATGTATCTGTAAATTTGTCTGGATTTAATTCATAGGCCCAATCAATCTTATGTATCTGTAAATTTGTCTGGATTNCTGTATTTTTTATTATAAAAAAGGCCGTGTATTAATGCTTATAAATTACAAATAGAGTAGATTCTAAACCTATAAATCTTTTCCATCTAAATTATTAATCACTTTTAATAAAAATCATTCCAAACTTTTTAACAAGCAATTGAGTTTAGAATAGCCACCTCACTTTTTGCCAAATCTTCATTTTTATGGTTGCAACAAATGTATTATATACCATGCCGTTATGATAATTTGAATAAAAACATTCATTCATTNGTCTGGATTTAATTCATAGGCCCAATCAATCTTATGTATCTGTAAATTTGTCTGGATTAAACACTATCAAAGGCATCTAAACTCAAAAAAATCAAAGGTTGAATAAAAACTATTCTATTCAACTAAAAAACCATCGGCCAAATAACTATATCCTTCGATTTCTATAATATTTTAATGTAATGCACTTTTAAATAATAATAATAAATTGTCATGCAGCATTAAACAATGCTGCACTTGGTTCCCACATAGCTTTCTAATCAGTATTTTATCAAACATATTCTACATTAACGCATTTCCAAAATATATGCATATTTCTTTCTGCCTGTAGATTTAAAAAAACCATTCTTATCAAGTTAAAAATACTGAAGGATACCAACATTTCTGTTCTTTATCTGCGACCGACTTAATGATCTACCAGTTCAAAATTACTGCTTTAGTGCCAGCAAATCAGTGTTTGCATAAAGCGTAGAAAGAGGTTCTTTTCACAAATTCTGCACTTTCAGCTAAAAATTTTCACCCAATCATAAGACCAATTGATTATGTCTACATCTAACGTATAATTTTGCAAAGTGACTAAATGGGCTGATATTTATAACCCAAATTTACGTTACAAATCAGCTTCTTATACCTATTTGTCAAAAACAACCAATCTATTACATATCGAGTAACGGAGTTGACTCTTTGTTAATTTACTACACATCTGAAAACAACGCCAACTTTTGTCGCATAATAAATTAAAAATTTATTAACTTGATTAAATCTGATAACAAACCCTTTCCCAATTCGGAATTAGACACTTTTTAAACAGTAATACTTACATTTGATCTGGGGGTTTAATAGGCGGATTTTTGTTTTCTAATTCGGCGCTATTTCAGAAATACTCGCTATCTCCGCATTGAATTGCTTTCTCTTACAAAAATAGACTCAAACTCGAAAAAAATTCCTAGCATATAAATATTCTTAGTGTTTGGTAAATAGCATAATATCATTTTTAATTCAATAAGTTTCTTTATGACTTTGTGCACAACTCAATATTCTTTATTTAAACTGCTATTGCTGCAACAAATATTATAAATTTCACTTTAATTTTTATATTGCTACTCTTTATTATAACATATTTCATTTTATCCTTTCTATAAGCCTATTAATATGAGACCAACCTTTTTAAGCTCTGCGCTTTTGTGCAAGCTATTTTTGTTGATATCAGCTTCTGCAAAAACTATTCAAGTTGACTGGACTATAGATTATGTTCAAGCTAATCCAGACGGTCTATTCGATAGGAGAGTTATCGGTGTAAATAATCAATTTCCTTTACCTCGCTTGGAAGGAAACTTTGGTGATACTATCATTGTTAATGCTAAAAATAATCTTGACAAAATGACTTCACTCCATGCTCACGGCCTGTCTTTTAATAACAACGCGTTTTCTGATGGTGCTGTATCCGTTAATCACTGGTAACTATTTCTCCTTATATCTAAAAGCTTTATTTGTTTTGCTATATTGTTTACTTTGCGTACAAATAGTGGAATTCCTCCTGGTAAAAACCATACATATAAACTTGAACTAAATGAAGAAGGAACTTACTGGTTTCACTCTCATACAATCGTAATAAGCTACATTACCTTCTCCTTTATAAACTATTATTTAACTCTATAAATTATTTACATAAAGGCTGATTATGCTGATGGCTTGAGAACTCCGCTCATTGTTTATCCTTCTAAAAACGTTTCCGAAATTCAATATGATGAAGACCTCGTTATGTCTGTATCAGGTAATGCTTTGTTTACCCCTTTTTAGATAAAAATAGTTCTCATCCTAATTTAATAATTTTAGATTGGTATCATGAAGAAGCAAACAAATTGGCTTCTACTGTTGCGAGTAAAGAAAATCCTGGAGGTGTTGAGCCCCCACCCAGTAAGTAAACATTCTAAAATAATCCTCTTTTTTAAATTTTTTTTAAAAGTCTAAATTACATTTTTTATTTTTGCAGACTCTGGACTTATCAATGACATTCCAAATCCAAAATATAAAATTTCTCCAGGAAAAACATACCGTCTTCGCATTATTAATTTTTCTACAATGGGCGTATTCCATGTTAAGCTTGACAGACACGATATGAAACTTGTTGAAATTGATGGCGTCACTGTACAGCCTATGGATGTTAAAAGTATTGAGCTATCGCCGTCTCAGAGAGCTTCTGTAATTTTTACTGCAAAAGAAAATACTTCAAAAAATTTCTACATTTTGGCAGATGCTGATCCAGCTTATTATGATTTTGTACCTGATTATCTCAAGTTAAATGTAACTATCCCATTGATTTATGATGATAATAGCGAGTATGAAAAACCTGAAGATCACTTGTGGGATACTCCTAATGATTTTGATATTGTTCCTCTTGATAAAGTTGAATATAAAGAACCAGATCAGACTTTTGTATTCGTATCTGACATTAAACAACTTGATGATGAAGCTCAACATGGGCTAATTAACGGTATAACTTATAGACCACCTAAAGTACCCATATTGATGAGTATGATGACTACTGGGGATAATGCTACTAATCCAGCTGTTTATGGGCCTAGATCAAATGCATATGTAACTGGTTTTAATCAAACTATAAGAATAGTTATTGATAATCGCCATTTTGATCCACATCCATTCCATATCCACGGACACAAATTCCAAGTAATTAGTGTTTCTGAAGAAAAGTATTCTGAAAAGTCCAAATTTGAGCCTAAAGAAAATTGGAATCCTGCTAGAAGAGATACACTTAATGTTCCTGGGTATGGTCATGCAATTTTACAATTCTATTCTGATAATCCCGGAGCTTGGCCAATCCATTGTCACAACAACTGGCATATGATTTTTGGAATGATGGGTGTTATTGTTGAAGCTCCCCTTGAAGCACAGAAAATGTATAAATTTGACCCTGAATCTTACAAAGAAATGTGTGCTCTGAATGGCTTTTTGACTTCTGGAAATGGTGCTGGTCGTGAAGGTTTGGACTTAACAGGTGCTGTTGATACTCCTAGCGGTATTAATTATGGAATCCACGCTAAGGGTATAATAGCACTTGTTTTTTGTATTTTCTTGGCCATCTCTGGCATTCTCTCAATTGTATTTTACGAAAAACAACTAATCAACAAAATCGAATTTGAAAAAGCTTCATTACTAGATCATACGTCTTCCGATTCTAACTAATAAAATATTTTAAAGGGTATTTTTTTATATCTAATTTCATTACATTTTCATTAAACTAATTTTATTTAATATAATGCTAATAAACGTATAATATAACTATCCGCTCTTTGGGATATATTTAGTTTAAAAAAATTTCTACTGAATATTCGATTCAAATTAACGGCATATCTCTCTTCTCATAGCCTTTATTTTTTAGAACAGACAATCACTGGTATTTTACAATAAAATTTTAAAGTATTTTTTATACTTTAAAAGCTTCAATTTTAAAAAAATAGTTGAAAACACTGGTATTTACAATACAAATATCTTGGAATTGAGTTCAAAAATGGGTGGAACAACAAAGCTTTTTTTAATGATAAAAAAATAAAAACTTTTAAAATTTATATGAGATACTACAGCGTCCTCAAAAAAAACATGCCAATCAAATTTTTAATTTTACTCTCTCTCTTCTCTAAGCTTTTATTTTTTAAGAACAGCCAATCACAGGCATTTTAGAAAAAAAATTTTTACACTCTTCTCTTACCAAGGCTTAAGAACATGAGTAGCCGACCTAATTAAATGCCCATATATAAATTGATGTGATACATGGGTATCTGGTTGCATGAGATAGATAAAAAAAAGTACAACGAAAACATCAATACAGTAAAAAAATCTATTGAGACACTAAACAATAACAGAAGATAATGATAAATCACAGATATCCAAATGGATAGCTGATAATGAGGCGGTTAGTGGTTGCAAATGTATGGGATCAGAACTAGTTACTCTGAGTTGAAAAAACATATAAACTATATGTTTAAAATACAAAATAGAACATAAAGGATAGCATGGAGCTATGAAATGTCTGGTTTTATTGAAAAAATTTTAGTAAAGAATGCATATTCTGCAGAATAATTGCTTCATAAACAATTTAGTAACTTCTACTTGAATCTAGTCAGTAGAAAGAGCTACGAACCGATATACTAGCATAATATATTAACATATATAGGGCACAAGTAGCAAAACCCCGCCATTATTGCCGGATTTAGTCTCAATAAGATTATTTAGCAAGCTCTTAGGCAAACATTTAAAACTTCTAAAAATATTAATTTCTAATGTCCCAAATTCACTCTG
Source organism: Smittium simulii (assembly GCA_003086735.1). Classification (NCBI taxonomy): domain Eukaryota; kingdom Fungi; phylum Kickxellomycota; class Harpellomycetes; order Harpellales; family Legeriomycetaceae; genus Smittium; species Smittium simulii. The sequence goes on from MBFR01000096.1 coordinate 87,679, forward strand.
AATTAAAGATTTTTTACAAACAGCCAGGGTGTCAGGATCTGAAGTAGGACTAAGGAACGGAAATGAGCTAATTGTTTGTTTATGTTTATTGTTCACATTAACCAGCTTAGTCTTTCATAATTAATTAAGCTGGGACTATTTATAGAATATTT
>MBFR01000097.1:94529-104970 GCA_003086735.1 Smittium simulii
TATGCTCTTTGTTGCTCACTTTTTTGTGCAAATAGAGTGGCAGCTTTCTAAAGTAACCTCTAATATCCAATAGCTGTGCATTTGATTTAGGCAATCATACCATAGAAATTAACTGCATGTTTTTAGCACTCCTATCTAATTAAGTCTGCTTTTTTATAAATCATTTCATTGGCCCATTTGCTGTCTATCAATTTCCAGCATTTATCTGCTTATTTTTCTTTGCTATTAATTTCCATCATTTATCTGCTTATTTTTCTTTGCTATCAAACTTCGCATCAAATTTTACTGTTGCTCTTTAAGCTTCGCGCAATAATCGCAAAAAATTCTTCACTGTTTATTCTGCAAAAAATATAAAAACTCGTAAAAGTCTCCAACTTTACGCTTTGCTCTCAGATAATTTCACTTTTAACCTCTTTATAATCATTCCCTCCTTTTTTCTGCATCTATTATATCCAATCAAATCTATATCCTTTGTCTCCTCCCTATTTATTCGCCATTAATTTCTGTAAGTCTCTCGTTGTACCTTATCCTTTAATATGCATACTAATCACTCTTGTATATACTTTATTTTTCCTCTTGTCTTTTGTCTTCAACCAGCTGACAACCTTCTAAACTTCTGTGGTATGCCGAGTATTTTTTTGCTCTAATTCGTTGACTTTCCCGCTTTTGTATATATCTGCTGTATATCTGTGTCCCCAATTTCTTTTAAAGCTTATTTCTCTTATATTAGCCTTTTGCTGGTACACTCGAGCTTTGCTTTTAATAATCAAGCACTACCAATACTATTTTACAATTAATTTGAACTTATGAGCATATCTTCCCTGTGAATTCGCATATATCCCTTAGATTAATTCTCTTTGCTTTATTTTATAATATTTCTTTCTTATAATGAGCACTAGGTAACAAACTCTTTCAAATATTTGCTTTTGATATTTATTCTTCTATGCTTAAAATTAATAATTGTATCTACATCAACTCTGTTTACCACTGACGCTCACTTAATTTTTCTAATGTATATCTTTTTTATTACTTATTCCAATAGACTTGATCGATTAGTTGCTACTCTAGAAAATGGCACTACTCCGGGCGTGAGAATGGCTGCTGCCCAGCAGCTCGGTGCTATTCAAGAGCAACATCCTGCTGAACTCTTCAACTTGCTTGAAAGAATTTATAAATCTCTTATCTCTAGCAACTGGGATTCCAGAATTGCTGCAAGTCAAGCGATAGAAGCTATTGCCAAAAAAGTTTTCTGGGATCTATCAGATACTCCTACAGAAAACCAAGCTCATAATTCACCTATAATTGGTACTGGCCAAATAAAGGATGAACCCAACTCTACCATACCGCTTGATTCCAAAAATAGTCCCATCAAAATCGAAAAAAATGACGAAAACCTGTCTACAATTGATCCTTTAAATGATTATAAAGTTTATCCAAATCCTCCCTTATTAAACACCGAAGTTTCTAAAAACTCTACCGCTTCTGAAAATTTATGGCTTATCTTTGCTCAGTTTAATATGGAAAATGTTTTAAGCAATGGCCGCCTGCTTCTAGCCTCTGCTGGTGATGAATTTGATTATAACGATCTTAACTCCTCCTCAGATTCTACTGATATGCTACAAAAACAAAAGAAAATGATGAAAGAAAAATTGGGTCTCACCCTTCAACTTGTTGAGGGTGATTTTATAGATGCTGAAGACTTTGATATTCCAAAACCTCAAATTAACTCTCATATAGATAAAAAGCCTAAAAGTAATTATAATATAGATAAACCTACTCCTCCGGCTGACCTATCCAATCTCAGCGCAAGAGAAAGAAACGCTTTAAAACGTAAAAATAAAAAAGAATCAAAACATGCTTCAGGCTCGAATAAATTTAGTATGGGCTCTAAAGAACCTACCGCTATAACAAATGATACCTCCGATTCATCTACCTTGGAAGTAAATATTACTGATCAACCCGGCCACTCTAATAAAATTGTAATAGAATCTGTTAAACAAAAAGCCCTTCAGTTTTCTTCCTCTGATACAAATAGCACAGATTGGCCATTCGAGGCTTTTGTTGATCAGCTTTGTCTTGACCTTTTTGAATCACGCTGGGAAACAAGACATGGTGCATGTTTAGCTTTAAGAGAACTACTAAAAAGGCAAGGGTCTGTTGCTGGTATGCGTAAAAATAGCCGACCATCTGAAAATGACGAGCGTCACCAAAAATATCTTATCAATATAGCTGTTCGTCTTTTATACGTTCTTACTCTCGATCGCTTTGCTGATTTTGTATCTGATCAAGTAGTTGCTCCTGTTCGTGAAACTTGTGCTCAAGTTCTTGGTGTTATTTCAAAATACTTATCCATTGATAACGTTACTAATATTGAGAAAAATCTGTTGTTAATTATTTCTCGTGGTGCAAACAAAAATTTACCAATTTGGGAAATTCGACATTCCGGCTTATTGGGTTTAAAGTATGTTATTGCAGTTAGGAATGACATTAGCCCAACTGTTTTTGAAAGTATTATTGATACTATTCTTGATGGATTAAAAGGTAGTGATGATGATGTGCGTAGTGTTTCTGCATCCTCTTTACTTTCATTGGTTTCTGCAGTATCACCCAAGCTAGAACATAGATTCTCCGATATATCAAACGCTCTTTGGATTGCTTTAAAAGAAATTGATGACGACCTTGCGTCGTCTACTGCAGGGGTTATGGATCTTTTGTCTGAATTTTGTAAAACCAGTCTTTCTCAAAATTTCAAATTTGCCGAGAATAAAAATGATTTTTCTAATAATATGAGCTTTGGTCCTTTAATACTACTCATATTTCCATTCTTTCGCCATACTATACAAAGTGTTAGACTATCTTCTGTTCAAGCAGTTTATACGATATCTCACCTCCACGCCTTTACTAAAAACGACGAACTACCTCACTGGATAAATCAGTCTACAATGTTGTTTTTGTTTCAAAATCTTATTCTTGAAACCTCTCCTAAAATTCTACTACACACTTTAAAGCTTTGGAATCTCATTTGCGAAAAGTTTTTTAATTGCGATATTAAATTCAACACCATTTTTTCTGATAACATACTTTCAATCATGTTTAGTATTGTAACTACACAAATTGGAGTACCTTTTGATATTAGATCATTTGTATCTCTTAGCAGTTCACAAGATATTTCAAATCCATATATTAACAAAAATGTAATAGATACTCCTATGTTGACTCAAGACTTGTCATTAATACCATTTAATGCAATTTTGAGATGTAGAATTATATCAGCCCAGGCTCTTGCAAAGCTACTATCTGTTTGGGAATTGAATTGTAATGAGCCAAATTCTCAATTTTATCGTACATTTATTAATATAGTTTCAAAGTGTTTAGATTCACGCTTTAGCCTATCAATACAAGTTGGCTCTATAATAATTGAAGAATGGTCTTTACTTTGTAGCGCTGGAATAGTTATTAATAACAACACTCAAAACACAGATCTTCAAGATATTTCAATTGAAAATCTTGGTCTCCCACCACAGCCATTATACTCTGTTTTTAAAGAAAGCGTTGAAAAATTTGCAAGCAAGTCTTTTAGTAATGAAAATGATACTTCTTCATTTGAAACGGCTTTAATAATGATACACACAATTTTAAAAAGCTTAAATCAATCAATTTGTTATAGAGATCTAAATTTTCAATTGAAAACAATACATCAAGACTCTAAAGATCTTTTACTATTGTTTAATCATCTTATTAATGTACCGTTATCCTTAATTCCACAACTTCCAGGAATAAACTCTAGTAGCACACAAAATAATGTAAATGTTCATTATTTTGATTTGGATTTAGCAAAAAAAGTAATCAACCAAGTTTTTCCCTCGTTAGTTTCAAACCATATATCCAATAGCATAGATCACGCTAATTCGCTAAAAACGATTGCTCTAAAGAAGGACCAAATAACGAATCAAATAGACTTATACCAGAAAAAACATGATAATTTAGATTTAACTGTTTCTTCTTTTGTAGCGAATGCTGCAACCTCTTTTGGTATTCTTCCATCTAAACTAAACTTTTTGATTAAACCGGTAATGAACTCAATAAAATCAGAGAAAAACAAGCTTTTGCAGAAAAGATCCGCTATATCTGCTGCTAGACTAATATCTGAATGTTTTAACCCTCCAACTTTTGATGCTAACCTTTTACCTAAAAGTGGTATGTTTTCGTTATCTCCCAAAACTGGTCCCGGTGATAAGATAATATCAAACTTGATTTCATTTTTATGTTCAGATCCGTGGACTACTCCAGTTCTGCTAAAGTATGTAAATTTAAGGGATGGTATTTTTATGACAGAAGTAGTCAAGTTTTTACAAACGCGTGCTCCACTAGAAGTAAATGACGAAATATTACCTAAAACTAAGGATGGTCACGACGTAGCTATGGCTGCAGCTTTAAACAATAGCGATGATATCAAGCTCAAAGGTGATAATCAAACTTCTAAAAAAAGAACTCGTAGAAATACATCATCAAACAATAAATCAAAATCAGCTAGCCAAGCGAAAAATATAAATGACTCTAAGAACGGTTTATCTGATAACAATAAAACTCATACTGGAGCTAACTCAGATTCATTGGACACATTGAACAATACAATTATTCCTATAGGTTCTAAAATTAGTCCCAAATCATTAACTGAAGAAGAAGAAAATGATCTTACTATTCAAAATATTCACAGAGGTGCTTTGTTCACTTTTGAAATTTTGATTAAAGCAATGGGCCCAAATATTTTTATCAATATCCCAAAAATATGGGCATTTATTGCAAATCCACTTGAAAAGATTTATGGCAAAATTCCTAATTGGGATTCTAATAATATAACTTCTAAAATTATTTCTGAAAACGATATAATTACCTCAAAACTCGCTATAAGTGCTTTTTCTCCTATTTGCGATAATGAAATTAATCTAACTGATTCATTAATGTTGGAAAACTCGTGCACTGATGGACAAGCAGTGGTTGACTCGTTGAGTATATTAGAAACCCTTTCACCAAACTTTGATACTTACCTGAAAAAGTACATTTTTATTTATGTTATTTACTGGATTGTAAGCTGTTTAAAATCACACTTGGCTATTGTAAGACACTCAGCAGCCAAAGCTTTATCAATAGCTTGCAAAGTATTAATTAAAGAATCTATGCTTATATTTGTCCAAATAATACTACCATGGTTTGGTGACTCCAATCGTTTATGGCTCAGGCAGGCTGTTGCTGAGGCTATTTATTATTTAACTAACAGATTAGATGAGGTAACTATTCTACCTTATATTCCATTCCTTATAGTCCCTTTACTGGGTAGAATGAGTGATCCTGATAGATATACTAGAGTTGTTGGTACACGTTGTTTTGCACAACTGCTCCAGTTAGTGCCAATAGGAATTCAGTCACATTGTGACTCTAATAATTTAGACATTGCTGCAGATTTAAAAGAGCAACATTCAAGAGACTTCAACTTTTTAGTTCAATTGACAGATTCGAGTAGATTGCAACCATTTGAAATTCCAATTAAAATAAATGCAACTTTGAGAAAGTATCAACAAGATGGAATTAACTGGCTTGCATTTTTGAATAAATATCGTTTACATGGTATTCTATGCGATGATATGGGTCTTGGAAAAACTTTACAAACTATATGTATGATTGCATCAGACCACTATATTCGAGCAAAACAATTTGCTGAATCTAATGGAAGATTATTGGAATCGGCACATTTACCATCCCTCGTTGTATGCCCTCCCACACTAATGTCGCACTGGGAAGAAGAGATTTTAAAATACGTTTCTGTATTAAAGCCACTATTATATGAGGGTGCACCTTCAGAAAGAAGGATGCTTTTAAGCAAGATTCAAAACTATGACGTTATTATTGTATCTTATGATGTGCTTCGAAATGATATAGATGGGTTTTCAAAGATAAATTACAACTATTGTGTTTTAGACGAGGGACATATTATAAAAAATTCCAAAGCTAAACTCACTTTAGCTGTAAAAAAAGTTAATGCTCGCAACAGACTAATACTATCAGGTACTCCGGTGCAAAATAATGTGTTAGAATTATGGTCACTTTTTGACTTTTTAATGCCAGGATTTTTAGGACTTGAGAAACAGTTTAACGAACAATACAGCAAACCCATTTTATCTGCGAGAGATCCTAGACTACCTCCACAAGTACAGGCACAGGCACAGTCTGTTAGTCAAAAGGCACTAAACTTGCTACATAAACAGGTTTTACCATTTTTACTTAGAAGAATGAAAGAAGAAGTTTTAGCAGACTTGCCACCAAAAATAATACAAGATAGATATTGTAATCTTAGTGATGTTCAACTGGCTTTGATGGATCATTTGAATAAGTCTGTTAATAATAAAACCTCAGACTCAGAAACTCCCTCTGATCTGAAAAATGACAAGCCAAAGCCTGATTTACATGTTTTCCAAGCCTTACAGTACTTGAGACGTTTATGTAATCACCCTGCTTTAGTGTTAAATCAATCACACCCACTATACAACTCTATAACAAAAAAACTCGCTTCAGAAGGAAAAGATATTTATGATTTATCTGTAGCTCCAAAACTTCAAACTTTATCTGAAATTTTATTAGAGTGCGGTATTGGGTCAAATTCAGCCGAAAACTTGGGCGCTCATGGTGCAAATGAAACTAGTGACTATGATATGATGAGTAGCTTAGATTTCACTGCAAATATCAGTGCATCACATAGAGCTTTAATTTTTTGTCAACATCGAGAGATGCTTGATTGTATTATCAGAGACTTATTTAAACGCTCAATGCCAAGTGTTTCATATTTACGCTTGGATGGTACAATTGATGCACGCCATCGCCAGTCGATTGTTTCGAAATTCAATTCTGATCCTTCAATTGACGTTTTACTTTTGACAACTCATGTTGGTGGTTTGGGATTGAATCTTACAGGCGCTGATACTGTTATATTTGTAGAACATGATTGGAATCCAATGATGGATTTACAGGCTATGGATCGTGCACATCGATTGGGACAAACAAAAGTTGTAAATGTATATAGATTAATTACAAAAAACACTCTAGAAGAAAAAGTGATGGGTCTTCAAGCATTCAAATTAAATATTGCAAATTCAATCGTTAATCAGCAGAATTCTGGTATCCAAACAATGAATACTGATGAGATATTAGATTTGTTTAACTTTTCTTCTATTCCTCCTGCTTCTCACCAAAACACAATTGCGAACAAAGAAAATAAACAAGTTAGTGCGAATAAAGCCGTTGAAGGACTTGAAGAGTTATGGGATTCTAAACAGTACGAAACAGAATATAACATGGACTCTTTTATCTCTTCACTCAAATAATTTAAAATTAATATGACTGCTTTTTTAAAGCTTTAATAAATTTCTTAGTGTGTAATATTTACTTTTTGGCTTGCTGTGTATTATGCTAATTTTATGAAAGCTCTATTGCCGACCTTCTTTTTCCAAATATATATTATCATTTAAAATAGTTAACCTGAAAACTTTTTTTTTTTCTAATTTTTCTCCAGCATGTACATCATAAATTTTAAAATTTAAATGCAAAATTTTCTTATAAAGATTAGCTTTGATACCTCTCTCCAATTCCCAAGTTTTATTTTTTTAAAACAGCCAATCGCATGCATTTATAACAAAAAAATCTTACACACTATTATCTTTTCTAATAAAAACTTTAAATTTTTTTTAAATCGGTTAAAACGCTAGTATTTTGCTTTATTGTTATGTTGGAAATGCCTAGTGCAAATCCAAGTGCTGCTGTGAAACTAGCATTTCCTCCAGCAAAACGTATTACATAAGTCTTCTTGGCTCAGTTGGCAGAGTGTCTGCCTAGTAAGCACAAGGTTATGTTGTATTTAAAGCTAAGCTCGAGGTTTATCTAAACTAAGTATTGATTATTTTTAATATAATATTCTTAATGATATAAGTATACTTTGAATTTTTGGTAACTATGTGGTAAATTGGTTTTATTATTGAAATGTTTATAAAAAAAATAGAATGCGGATTCTCTTTTTATGCATCCATTTAATTTAACTGGTAAATAATTTTGGTTGAATAAAATAAACTATTCTTATTTATATTAAGCACCGGTTTCCAATCATAATACTCTGACAAAAACAATGGATGAAAAAATACAGATTCAATGTAATTAAAACTTATTGATCTATTGGCTGCAATTATATATTCATTTATATATATATTAGTCACCAATTCAAATCTAACAAAAAGTATAATTTTAAAATATATTTATATAATTAAAATTAATTCTAATTACGGGGGCCTGATGGTCTAGTGGTATGATTCTCGCTTTGGGTGCGAGAGGCCCCGGGTTCAATCCCCGGTCAGGCCCTAGCTGTTTTTTTACTAAAAAGTTTATGTGTTTTTACCTTATTAAAAATTATTTTTTCTAAAAAAAATACAAAAACTATTTCATATTATAGCCAGAATCTAAAAATAGTATAAAAATATGTTATTGAAAATAAATTGCTTTTTGACAGGCTACCATCAACTTATCTTTATTTATGATAGCTAATCTATTTTGCTTTATATATTTTGCTAAAGCCTACGATAAAGTGCCACAAAGTGCTTTATTGACTAAAATCCAATCAGTGGGAATCGGTGGTAAACTTTTAAGCTTTATTAAATCACTATTGAAAAATCCAAAAATGTGCGTTAGAATAAGCAATCAAGTATCTCAACTTGCAAAATTTAACTGCGGTGTTCGGTAAGGATTCCCCTTATTGCTAATATTATTTGATATATATATCAATTATATATTTAATAACATGCCTGGTGTCTCAGTGCCAAACCTAACTACAAAAATACCTGGACTACTATTTGCTGATGATGCAGTAGTAGTGGCTGAAAAATCAGACAAGCTTAAATCAGCTCTAAATTCTATAACTAAATGATCCGATATGCACGAGATGCAAATCAATAGCAGCAAATTGGTATTATATACATTAATCTATCGACTACTGACAACTTTAAAATTCAAAATAAAATTATCAGTATTGTCAAAAAATATACATATCTTGGAATTATATTTAATAATCAATGGGAATTCAACGAAACAATCAAAAATAACAAAACTAAATTGCAAAATGCATATTTTACAGCAAACCATTTTTTGAAAAAACAAAAGCATATCAACAGCAATAAGACTTAAAGTGCTGCAATCAGTGCTAATTCTGATTGGTACGTATGGTGCTGAGCTATTTGGAATGAGTGAGCAAAGAAATAGCCCAATTCAAAAAGTATCAGACCAAGCATTAAGATTAATAGCTGAAGTCGGGAAAAACACTGCACTTAATAGGCTCAGAACTGAGTTTGGTTTGAACACTATCACTAGCAAAACATCATGCTTACGAGAATGTGCTTATATTAAATGACCCACATTACGTACGTGAATAGCTGATTTATCTAAAAATTCAATAAAAGCCGGTGCTAGTACATGGGTATCAGGTAGAGTCAGATGGCTTAATAAATATATAAAAAAAGTCAAATCTGGAGCTACAAAAAATACAATTGCAGACAAATACGACAAAAATGTATAATCAAAAATTTATATTTTTATAAAAAATCATAATATGAAAACCACAAGTAATTGGATAAATTTACAATTACTTTATTATGAAATAAAATTAGGACTTCAAGATATAGGCAAAATACGAACTGGATCATACTGGACATGTGAAAAACTTGGTAAATTAATATTTATACAAAACATGTGTGCGAATATGTGTCCGCTTTGTCACTGTAATGTTCCAAAAAACATTGAATATATACTTTTAGACTGGAGTCGGTGGGCAGTAATAAGAAAAGACACAGTAGGTCAGTTTATACCTCGACTATACAAACTGGCAAACCTGATTAATAATGAACCGCTTAAAGAAGCTCGAAGGGGGCTCTTGAGCAAATTCCTTGGAGAGAAATAAAAATTATCTTTGTCCAAACTCAAATTGAGGAAGAGCACCAATAAACCATTATCAATAGAGCTGGAAATAGCGAAGTTGATGAATGGTATACATGTTGCTTGAGCACTTATTGCTGATAAAATAAAGTGCCCACCAACCTCCTTGAACTGATGCCCGGTGGGTATGGAGGCCCTAGTGAGCTGGAGTGAGGTTGGATAGGTTACATAAAAATATATATAATTTTTTATGAATTTTCAAAAATTTTTAAAAACTTTTAGAACCTTTTCAAAATATTTTTGATAATATTTTTAGAATTATTATTAGATTTTAAGAAAAATTGTTTTTGTATTTTTGTAATAAATTTAACTTAAGGAAAAAAAAAAGGGTGGCATCAAACTTAAGAATATATTATAAAAATTATAAATATTATTAAACTATGTCTCGATTTGACTTATTGAGTCTTATACTAAGCTA
>MBFR01000097.1:112051-124551 GCA_003086735.1 Smittium simulii
GGTGATGGTTTAGATGTATTTTCTAGTTTTTCTTGCTGGTTGCGAATTAGCGAAGCTTTGAAAATAAATAAATCATGATTATTATTGATCTTATCGTTCAACGATTCTATAACTTCAGAAAAAGTTTCTTTTAGTTGGGTGTTGGGTTTAAGGTCTTCAAAAAGCTTTTCTAGTTCAAATTGAATGTCAATTGGAAATGGTCTTATCAAAGTAAAAAGATACAACTCAAAAAAATCTAAAAATATTTCCAAGTTTGATATTTCAAATTTTGATGTAAAATGCTTTTCACATGTTTTAAGCAAATCGCAAACGAGCTTGACTATAAAAAAATCTTCTGGGCTATGTATAGCGATTGATGGATCTTTATAAAAGAGATCTCTTGCTGTAAAGTTGCTATAGTCAGGAAGCTGATTAAAATTCAGAAGCAAATATAGAATTTCAAAAATTTCAATTGAACTGACTACTCTGCAATTATATAGCTCTCCGATGTAAATTATTTCTGCAACCCTTTTAGAGTTATTCTCAAAAATGTTGTTTTCTAACTCTAATTTAATATTTTCAATAACATTATCAACCACCATAACAGTAAACCAAGGATAAATTCTGCTAAAAAGATCAACAAGTGATGCCAAATATGGTAAAACGTTAAATTTAACTTTGTGCGGGTTAGAAAAACAAGATAATAAAGTTTTGTGAACTAGTTGTGAGTCATCATCATAATCAGAATCTAGCGGCAATGTATTATTCCAAGGAAGCTTTCTTAATTGTTTAAAAACATAATGCTTCTTATTCTTTGATAGTACTTCATAAATCAAGTATTTGATATATCTTTCAAGAGCTGTCTGCTCTTTTTTGTAAATCTGATTATTGTTAGAATCGCTATGATAACATTGCAAATATGCATTGTCTATTAAAAGAGCTGCCCTTTCATCTAAGTTCAGTGCATTACGTTTTCTCATTAAAGTTTTTAAAATCTGTGACATATGTGGGCCACTTTCACTATTAGATAATAGTAACCGGCCACAGTTTTCAATACACAAACACATGACTTCTATATCTTGCGCGCTAAAGCTGATTAACAATGAATTACAATATTTTGTTATTAAATATTGTGGAGAAATAGAAAATTTTGTTAGTTCACACAAATATCTTGCATTTCTGAGCTTTACTTCAAACAAATTTCTTGATTTTTGGCGATTAAGCCATCTGAACTCAGATTCAAGACCAACAAGAACACCTTCTGCAACGACAGGGATATATGGATTTATAGTAGCTATAAATCTTGCATAAAACGGTATCAAATCTTGACGTTTCCATGGTACATCAAGTAAAGTATTAATCAACTTTTTGTTTGAACTTTTTGAACACACATAAAAATACTCTACAGCAGCTTCATCAGTTCTTTCACAACTAGTCAATAAAGAAAATTGAGCAATAAATTGTGTAAATTTATTAGAACTTGAACTAAAATCTTTTGATTCATCTTTAGAAATATTTGTTTCAGTACTACGAGTAGAGTCTTGAGTATTCGATAAACCATCAGGTTCTTTTAAAATAAGTTTTTTTCGTAGCTGTATAAATTCTTCGTAGTTTTGAGTTTCTACGACATTATCTATGCTTTTATTAGATATTTCAGAATCAGGTTCATCTATAGGTTTATTTTCAGTAACGGTAGAGCTCTGTTTTTTGTATTTTTTGGACTCAAGATACTCGGGTGGAACATGGGCGCGTAAATCTAAAAGAGAAGTATAAAATCGACGTTCTTCATCATCGGCCCAATGATTTGATAGAGCCTGAGATTTTTCAGTAGAATCTTGTTTATCAAAGCTTATCTCTATTGTTTTATCCTCAGATTCTTTAGCCAATTCAATCATCTCCATGCCCAAGCAAAACGAAAGTCTTAATTAAAGAGTTTAAAAATAAAAAAGCATTAGTTTGGCAGAATATAATTAAAAAAAATAAACATTAAAAAGTTTAAGTATATCTTACGCTTCAACACTCTCTTTCATTTGGTCCATTAGTTTAGATAACTTGTTTAATCTCTGCGTTTTTTCATCACTAACTGTTCCCTTATTATACAATATTTCTTTATTTTTTTTTTCTATTTTATAAAAAAGCTTATTCATATCATGAAGTTGTTTACAGCCGGATTCCCAGTATTTGTGAAGAAGAGACTTTATTGGATTAATTTTTTCAGAGGTAATAAAAGCCAAAGAGTCTTTTTGAATTAAAACATTACTTTCATAAGCACAAGATTCTGTTTTATTAATAGTGCCATAATCTTTACAAAAATATTTTGAAAAATGGATTATAACCTGGATATTAATATGTTGAGAATGGTCTTTTTCGATCTATCAAAAACAAGCAAAAGTTGTAAAAATAATATTGGTTTAAAGTATCACTAAAATCTAGAAGACAAAAAACTTACCAATTCGCACAAAACGCCATATAATAGAGTTATCTCGGAGCTTTTTGTACTTTGGATGTTTTTAGTGGATTGTTTAAAATTTTTTGAAAATGAAGTAGGTAAATTAGACACGGAAGTACTGCTTTCCAGTAAATCCAATGAAATTTCTTTATTATCAATTTTCCAAGTTAATCCCGCCAAATATAGCTCATATAGTGCTCTAAGATATGTTTTAAGCCGCAGTACCCTGGAGATTTCGTCCTTATCTTTTTGTTCTGCTGATAAGCTGGCGGGTGTTTCTTTTAAAATTTCAAAAGTATTACTTAAAACAAATACAATGAGCCTAGGGGTAAAATCCATTTTAAATCGTTGATGGAGAGCAGAAACAACCTTTTGTTTTACAAATGTAAATTTAATTTAAAAAAAAATAGTATTTTAAAAAGAAAAGTACTTCTATTGCAGCAGATAAATCGGAGATCGCACTACATCGGCAAAGACCGTCAGCTACAGCAACAACAATCTCGCTAAGATATTTAGTTAGCTGGAGAGTTTTGATTTCATTAAGCAGTTGTGACGAGGTTTCAGCGCCAAGGCTAGATTTACATTTTTTTATAAAGCCAGTATTTTTTTTTATATTTGCATCCAGACTTTTTGATTGAAGTGCTAGTGGAGTGAAATACAAGATATTAAAGTGAATTAATGCAGGCACATATAAGGCACTTACGTTCTTTAGTAAACCAAGCGTTTATATTAGCCTTTTGTATTCTCAATATACGCTCCTGTCGAGAGCTTAAAGATTCATTCGGCATTATATTAGGGGTATATAATAGAAATAAACAGATAATTATTATACCAGAAAATGGTGGGCTAAGAAACAGAGACTCGTTGGTAAATAAGCATTATTCCAATAAGAACAAATGTCACATTAAAAGTAACGATAATTCAAACAGATAAAGGCAAATTTTATACATAAAAAGAGACTGGGCACTAAATATGATAATTTACGAATATCGCATGTTATTGGCTAAACTGCAAATAGCTCATACTGCGCGTATATTAAAGCCAACGATAATGTATTTACGAGATATTTAGTCGGGCCAGAGCTGAAGTACGAGCATTTACTTTATAGCAGCTAAAAATTATAAAAATAAAACTAGTTTTCCTGACTACTTTATAACATCTAAAAGATAAAATATGGCGAGTAATGAAAACATATTATACAGCGCTAGGTAAATGGTAATCATTAAAAGAAAATCTTGAACAGATGAATATTTTAATTAACATGAAATGATACTGAAACTCTGTATCAAAATTTGCTATGAATTGTATCAAACTTTTATAGTAAAAGTATGCTATGCTGCTTTATTAACTATATATCGCTACTAGCTATTTTAAATATAAACATTTATAACAAAATAAATTTATATTAATTAGGGATAACCAGTATTGCTAATAGCGCTTATATTATAATTATAGGAAAATGTATTTGTTTATTTTGAGTTTATAATATCACTATATATTAACGGATGTCTTGTATATTACTATCCAAAAAATTGAATACGTAAATAAAGTCATTTTAATGCTCTGATTGATTTGCTAAGCCCGTAGACAATAAATCTGTAACTTTAATAAAAGTTTAGCTTTAGACTAGGATTATTCATTGAAAAAAAAACCAGTAAATGCAATTTCATTATATACACGCATTATGCTTTAATATAAAAATAAACTTTAAAAGAAACAAATATTGTTTGGACGTATAAATGTAATTTTTTAGGTAGTTGGCTTTTGTTCTTAGTCGAATACGATTTAATTTTTATACGCACTTTTTAACTAATTTGATTTTTTTGATAAGATTTGTAGATTTTTTTGTTTTTTTGCTCACGGATAATTTATTATAGAGTAACTTTATTAAAAAACAAATATTAAAAATATGTAGACTTTTTATTATTGTTAGAGGCATTTAAATATGCTACAGAAATTTGATTTTTTTTTTATAAAAATATTATTTATATCTCTTTATTTGTATTATACTAGCTCAAGCTAACCATTTAAGTCTTTATATATATAGCCCTTATTATCAAGAATTAAACCGAGAAATGAAACTATGTTTTCTTAATATTCAGTAATTTCAATTAGTATATTTGTTATTTTTTTTTTAAATATTAATAGATAATAAGCATTAAAAAAATAAAGCTGTTTTTTATATAAAAAGGAGCCCTTCAATTGCTTAGCCGCAAAATACAATTGTTTCCGTAGTTTAACTTAAGCGGCCCAATAAGTCTAGGAAAACATTTCCTGGCAAATGACTTTTCTCAAGCTAACCAATAATCGGCAACTATTTTTTTACTTTAAAACTACTTTACAAAATCAGAATTTTTTTATTTGACGAAAGAGCCAAAGAATTTAGATTCCAAATTAAATAACTTTTTATTCAGCTATAGTGCCCCCCCCCTTAATTCTTTAGCTTTAATTTAAAATACTTTAAATCCAATGTTTGGTTTACAGCTAGGTGCATTTCGCGCGTCTTTGATTAATTTGGGAGGAAAAGCTTGGTTAGTAAACATTTATATTATTAGGCAGTTTTATTTTCTCAAGATTATAGTTTATATTAACTGATCAAATAAAATTGAAGCCACGAAATTTTATTTTTATTATTCTAAAACAAAAAAAGCTTATAATAACTGCTCAAAAAAATTAAAGACACATAGTTTTCTCTTGACTAAATACTCTATATAATATTTTCTTTAATTATACGCATATTAATTGAAAGCTCAATAAAAGATGCATAGAGTTTTGATAAATATTTAAATTTACTTTTTCTATTTAGGAGAATTCCCTGGAAATTAAATAAAACTAGAAAGGCTAATGTAAGGAAAAGACTCGCAGCTGTCGACAGTGTCATCAAAACAATAGTTGATTCAGGCGTAAACTTCAGACAGTTAGACTTGGCTAAGGAGATACCCACAGCTGTAGAAATGAATTCACGGGATAAATATACTACATTTTCTAGAAAAGGGAGAAAATATCGCAAGGGTATACACAAAGTGCCTCATTTTACAAAAGTTCCCTTGCCTCGAACTACACCCGTTGGCTTCTAGAGTACTTTATGGGGCTATTCTTCTTATAGCTCGGTTATTAAATGAATCATACTAAAAATCCCAGAAATCAACACATTTTTAAAATAGCTCAGTGCTAGTATAGATTCTAATTAATTATTGGCTTACTTCACTTTTTGTTTGATAATAATACTACTTGTATAATTTATTTTACTATCGCTATATCTGATTTATAATTTGTAATACAATAATACTAAAGATGTTTAAATTATTGACATATTTTTGCTATTTTAATACAGTGTTATATACAAGTTGAAGCTAGCGACTTTCTATACTGATATGCGTATTATGGCTTTAAGATTATTACAGATATGTTGTTAGTGGGTTGGTTTGTAAACTGGGAGTAAACGGATTTCTATTAAAGCATATGGTAATGCTAAAAAAGGCCATAATGCTAATAGTATCACATTTGGTAACTGTGCATTGCTGGATCAGAATAATTGATAATAAACCTAAAGGCGCATCAAATGGGGTTTATTGCGAAATATATATCTTGTTTTTTAAGGGTTTATAAAGATCATGCAATTAAAAATGTTTTACAACCTTTTTTTGGGATAATTTACAGATTTGGATGTTATGTTGTGAGCTATAACTGTGTTAAAAGTGCTCAATAATTTATTATAAAAAAAATATTAGACCAAAATACTTGCAATAAAATAAAATAATTTTAAAAACACCAACAATGCTTGAATCATCGGAATTTGAATTGTAAAAATATTAGACCAAAATACTTGCAATAAAATAAAATAATTTTAAAAAAACATCTAATTTCAGAGAGGTTACCAGGGTAAACTTTCTTTTTTTGGATGCAAGCCATTGGTTGCTCTGGCAGTTTGCCAAAATCAACAATTAGCCGATATTTGTATTTAAGTGTATTGCTATTTGCCAGTTTACCAAGCTTAAACAGCTTGTTATTCGCTTTGTAGCCATTTGGCTGCATAAAAAAGCATTAATCAACTCATTTCTAAACTTCCCATGGTCTCATGCTTGTTTTCTATATTAATGACCTAATCTCTTTCATAAAAAGTTTGACTACATATTGAATCCTAACTATCCTTCTTTCAAGATTATACCCTTTAAAGGTCATTACTTTATTGTTATTAAATAAATTTTTTTATAACTCCACTTCTAAGCATAGATTTAGCCAACTTTTGCATATTTTTGCTACTCATGCTTATTTAGCTCACTGGGGTTCTGTTTACACTTTAAATAATATAACTTATTATCTTTTGCTAATATACAATAGCTTTTCTCTTTCTCGGGGTTCAAATGAAAGAAAATACCACTTCTCAACATGAAAATATTCAAATATCTAGAAACCTTACACCAACTGACTCTTCTGTAAAAGTTCAATACTCAAGCATCCTTAATCAAGTTGAGCCTTCTGAATTAAGAGAATGTCCAAACTCAGGTACTTTTTATAATATCTTTTTATTATAACCCTTTTTTATTGTCTACTAATTCTTCTTTCTGATATAAACAGTTGAAATTAGACGCTCTTTTGGCACTTATAATACCAAAATACCTACGGCGACCTCTCCTCTACTTAAAATTGATCATGGCCCTCTCATTTCTACAAGTCTGCCTAAATTTTCAAATATAGCTGGATGTGACCCGATTATATTGGCTGCAGGTACCACAGGTAACTTTATTCTATCCATTTCTATTAAAGTTTGATTTTATTCGATATATCGAGCCTTATCCTCAATTTTTTATATTTGTTTTTAGATTTAAATAGCAAAAATAGAAGTAGCGCTGACTCCAAATTTTCAGACTCCACAAACAGTAGGTCTTCAGTATAAAAAAAATGTTTAATCAATACTCATTATTTCTTTTAAAATAAATACTTCTTTTAGAAATCAATTTAAAAAGGCGTCATAGTATAAATTCAACTAAAAATCATTTGCTTTTTTTACAAACTAATGATATTAATAATACCTCCGATGCAATATTATCGGACTCCAGTAGTGATAGCGAAGCTAATGATAGCGATTATAGTTTTGATAGCTTGAAAACCTCAAAAACTAGTACTAAAATTAGAAAAAATCCAAGTACTCTCTCTAGCAATGGTTGTCAAGAATCAAACTCGACTGATGAATATCAGGCTTTGAATCCCTCATCAGAAAGCCAGCATATATTTTTAACCAACGAAGGATCGAGTATTTATATTCAAGGGATGATACCAAATAAATTTGGTAATTATCTTTTTGTTTTTCTGTGTTTCTTCTCGTGTGGAATCTTATATTTAATCAGCAAATGGTTTTTAAAGATAAAAATTTATTTTACAATGAAAAAATGCGATTTGAGTGATGCTTCCCATATCTATATTATCAGTGATGCCAATGATGTCTTGATTAAAAACGTTGAAATAGCTTTTTTTGGTGGTAAACTGGTAGATTTATTCGGCTTTAAGGCTACAGATGGGGTTTGTAAAAACTATCGAGATGCAATAGTATCTCAAATAAGAATTTTTGAATTTCGATATCACCGATTTATATTTCATCCATTTTTGTACAAATATATTCATAACGGTATATGGAAGCAAGAGGAAT
Source organism: Smittium simulii (assembly GCA_003086735.1). Taxonomy (NCBI): domain Eukaryota; kingdom Fungi; phylum Kickxellomycota; class Harpellomycetes; order Harpellales; family Legeriomycetaceae; genus Smittium; species Smittium simulii. The sequence goes on from MBFR01000097.1 coordinate 120,127, forward strand.
GGATTACAAAACCAAAATTAGTACGTAATGGCATCAAATTAAATCAAAAAAATTTACTATCTTTAATCTTTTCTTCGAATAACATTAAAATCGAGCAAAAATCAACCATGGATCTATTATTTGAGGAAGTAATTAACCCATTTTACATATTTCAAATTGCTAGCGTTCTTTTGTGGCTTTTTGACAACTATTATTACTATGCTTCTTGCATACTTATCATTTCTACAGTTTCAATTTTTTCGACTCTTGTTGAAACAAAATCAAATGCAGCAAAAATTCAAGAGATGGCCAAATTTGATTCCACGGTAAACGTTTATCGTGACAAAGTCTGGAGAACTTGTTTATCCCATGATCTAGTTCCTGGCGATATTATAAGTATATCTGATCTTAGCTCTAACATTATTCCATGTGACGCTATACTATTGGAAGGTTCTTGTATTACTAATGAAAGTATGCTTACTGGCGAATCAGTACCTGTAACTAAAACACCTGCAACACCAGAGACACTAGAAAGAATAGACTTAACGTCTCCATCTTTTCCACTTGAAATATCCACACACTTTCTGTTTTCTGGAACATCTATAATTAGAGCTAAAAAAACCGAACTTGGGTTTGGGGGTAAATCTTGGATTATCTCAGACTCAAACTATGAAAGGGCTTCTGATCCAAAAAATATTATAACCCCTATCTTTCCTACTCGTGCGACAGCATTGGTGGCTCGTACTGGCTTTAATACTTCAAAAGGTGTACTTGTCAGATCTATTCTTTTCCCCAAAAATACTAGCTTTAAGCTTTATGACGATGCTTTTAAATTTATTGGGATTTTAGCTATAATAGCCTTATGCGGTTTTATAACCAGTGCTATTAATTTCTTTAAATTGGGGCTAAGCCTTCATGTTATTATTGTTAGGGCATTGGATTTGATAACAGTGGTAGTACCTCCAGCTTTGCCTGCTTCTATGTCTATAGGAACCAGCTTTTCTTTGAGCAGACTCAAAGAGAAACTCATTTATTGCATATCACCAACAAGGATAAATGTTTGCGGTAGAATAAATTTAATGGCATTTGATAAAACAGGTACTTTGACCGAAGAAGGGTTAGATGTGCTTGGAATTCAGTCTTATAACTTTAAATCGAAACATTTACATATAATGACTCAAGATATTAATGAAATAATAGATTCATCAGATGATAATTATAGTTTAGAGAACCTCAATATTGTTCACGCTTTGGCTTCTTGCCATTCGATAAAGTCGGTATTTGGAAATTTAATTGGTGATCCTTTAGATATCAAAATGTTTCAAAGTACAGGTTGGACATTGGAAGAGCTGGAATATGATAATGATTCTAATAACTGTTTAATAGAAACTCCAAGTGGTGCTTTATCTTCAAAGGCTAAGAAAATAAAAAAAATGCTACCTACTATTGTGCGACCCCCAATTATAATGGAAGATCATAAAAGTATAAATAATGCTTCAAAGGCTAATTCAGATGAAAATTTTAAAAGCTGTAAAGAGCTCGGTATTGTTAAAACTTTTGATTTTTCTCCAAGTTTGCGAAGAATGTGTGTTATTACACGACACCCAATGCAAAAAGGTGCACAATTATATGTTAAAGGCGCTCCAGAAACAATCCGTAATCTTTGCTTACCTGAAACAATACCCAATAATTTTTCTGAGATTTTGTTACAATACACATATGATGGGTTCCGAGTTATAGCTTTGGCTGGAAAAATATCAAAACTTTCTTGGGCAAAACTTCAAAAACTTAACCGTAATGAAATAGAAACTGACTTAGTCTTTTTAGGGTTTATTGTTTTTGAGAATAAGCTTAAGCCAACCACAGAACATGTAATCCACCAATTAAGTACTGCAAAAATTCCAAGTATTATGTGTACAGGAGATAATATTTTTACTGCTGTAAGCGTTGCTAGACAATCTGGCATTATATCTGAATCAACTGAAATTTACTTGCCTGTTCTTGTACAGCTCGGTGAAGATAGTTTAGCAGAAGTTTATAGCACTAATAGCGTATTAAAAAAAGTAGTAATGTGGCAAAATATGGATAACCCTCTTAAAATATTAGACCCTTATACTTTTACACCATTAATTTGTAAAAACGTTGGTTTTTCTGCTCTGGATTTAAATCCAGATCAAAGCATCATAAATATTGATAATCATAACAGCTTGGCAATAGATGTTATGGTAGATAATAAACTTTTTAAGCAAAAGAATTATGCCCTAGCTATTTCTGGAAGCGTATTTCGCCATTTAATGGACAACGAATCTCAAAACACTGCCAATAAAGCTCTAATGTTGGGGCTAGTTTTTGCACGCATGTCCCCAGATGAAAAAGGTGAGCTTATGGAGTTTTACCGTGAGATGGGATATTGCGTTGGTTTCTGTGGTGATGGTGCAAATGATTGTAGTGCTTTAAAAGCTGCAGATGTAGGATTGTCGTTAAGCGAGGCTGAATCGAGTGTAGCTGCACCTTTTACTTCTAAATCTAATCATATTGGATGTGTGTTAGATGTTATCAAGGAGGGCCGCGCTGCACTAGTGACCAGCTTTAGTTGCTTTAAATTTATGGCGCTTTATAGTATGATTCAATTTACTACTGTAAGTCTCCTTTATACATTTGGTGGAGGACTTGGGGATTTTCAGTTTTTATATATTGACTTATTTATAATATTCCCTTTATCTATCACAATGGCAAGAACACTACCTTATGGAAAATTGTTTATTAAACCTCCAACAGCAACACTTTTAAGCAAGAAAGTCCTCACTTCTTTATTTTTCCAAATATTGCTATTTTTTTTCTTGCAGAAGATTCTATACAATTTAGTTAAAAATCAGAGTTTTTATACAGAGCCAATTCATGAGAATCCAAATGAAATAGGAGAAATAATTATTGTATCTTACGAAAATACGGTATTGTTTTTACTTTCGTGTTTTCAATATATTAGTATTGCATGGGTATTTAGCACAGGAATACCGTACCGGAAATCTAATATGTCTAATCACGGCTTATTGTTTTCTTTTTTATTGTTGTTTGGATTTAGCTCTATGGTTACATTAAATCCACCTAACTGGATTAAATCAATTTTTCAAATTATGGAGATCCCATACGAGTTTTGCTATAAAATATTTATTCTTGGGCTTATTGGATTTATTTTTAGCTATCTAGGCGAATATTATATATTTCCTAAGCTTTCTCCTTTGCTGGCTTGGACTATTCGAGCATCTAAATATTTATACAAGAGGCACATTAGGCGATACATTTTTAGAAACGCATTATTTTACACTTATCTTCAAGATAGATCTTTCAGTATATATTCTAACGTAGATGAACTAACGAACTCATTCTTTTCCCTGGATTCTGAATCTTTTCATAATGAAAACTATTTAGATAGATATGAAAATTTGGGACATAGCAAACTTCAAAATTTAAAAAATTGTAATATTGAAGCAGCTAGCACCAACAATTATTTAAGAGATAACTCGGATTTTACAGATACATTTGACGCCAATAATGTTCAATTAGAGGCAGGGCATTCTAATTATTTTTTAAATAAAAATATTCATAGTAGCAATTCAACAAAAGAATCAAGTCCATGGGAAAAACTTTCCAACTTTGTAGAACCTATCAATAAATGGGGTAAAAAACCAAATACAAAACCATATAAAAAAATTTTGAAAGATATTGGAAAATCTCACCAAAACTAATAATAGCATTCTAATTTAGTGATGGTATTATTTTGTCTACAATCAATAGAATCTATTAAAATATAATTACCTCTCTTTCTTCTCTAAGCTTTTATTTTTTTAGAACAGCCAATCACAGGCATTTTTATAAAAAAATATTTTATACTATTATCTAATTAATAAACGCTTTAAATTTTTTAAAAATATTCTAAAACACTAGTATTTTGCACTTTTGTCATGCCAAAAGTACCTGGTGTTATCCCAAGTGCTGCTGCTGGGGTACCTATGACCCCAGCAAAGCGTACTCGTTTAGAGTATAGCACTGTTGCAAAGACAGGTGTAATCGACCCTGCGTCAAAAAACGATTGTTATTTTAATTTCCCATCAAAAAATAGCAAAAAAAATGAAAAAAATGAAAAAAATACAAAAAAAAATCGAAAAATTTGAAAAATTTCAACAAAATAACAAAAATAATGTTAAAAAAATAATAAATCCAGCATTTAATCCTCAAGAATTTACCGAGGTTTCAATTATGCACTTGCTAGACAATTCCATTCCAAAAGCGCTTAAAAAAGCATGCTACGGTGGCTCTAATACAAAAATTGGGTGTAGCTGGACTCAATTTTCTGGCAACATTAATGCAGCAATTGATTATGTTGCGCTTAAGATTGACGATGAATATGTATCATACCAACATGATTCAAGAGCAAAAGCTACATAC
>MBFR01000103.1:54587-67431 GCA_003086735.1 Smittium simulii
TTCTCTTTACTAGTCTTTTCAATTAAAACCGATTTCTCTTTACTAGTCTTTTCAATTAAAACCGATTTCTCTTTACTAGTCTTTTCAATTAAAACCGATTTCTCTTTACTAGTCTTTTCAATTAAAACCGATTTCTCTTTACTAGTCTTTTCAATTAAAACCGATTTCTCTTTACTAGTCTTTTCAATTAAAACCGATTTCTCTTTACTAGTCTTTTCAATTAAAACCGATTTCTCTTTACTAGTCTTTTCAATTAAAACCGATTTCTCTTTACTAGTCTTTTCAATTAAAACCGATTTCTCTTTACTAGTCTTTTCAATTAAAACCGATTTCTCTTTACTAGTCTTTTCAATTAAAACCGATTTCTCTTTACTAGTCTTTTCAATTAAAACCGATTTCTCTTTACTAGTCTTTTCAATTAAAACCTATTGTTTTTTTTTATTAAGCTATTCCATTAAAAGCCATTGTTATTTTATTGCTCTTTTCAATTAGAATATTTGATTTTCTCAGCTTTTATTTCATTTTAATTACAATTTACAATTTGATTACTATTTTCCTTTCTTATTCTTTTCCTGCACTATATTGCCGTTTATATACTTTCAACAGCAGAAAACAATACAAATTTTATCATTTAAACCCTCTAGACACTTGATTTCCGCAATAACTGTACTTTTCACAACCTAAAAGGTTTTTACTAAATATCAGCAAGTCAGCCGCCTGTTTATCTCTAACCTTAAAAGCTTTATAATGCAAAATAATCCTTCTAGTCAACCACAAGCTCTTCCGGATACAGAGTTAGTATTAATTTTTTTTAACTCTTAACATAAACCAGCTATAACAAAAAAATTACTCTTTTACCCATTTTAAATATTCTAGTTTTATTTTTTTGATAATAACTTTAACGTATTCGCTCTTAGATCAGAAACTACAAATGCTTATTCGGGCCTAACTTCTTTTGTTGAAAATGTCAACAACACCTTTACAAATTTACAACAGGTAATATTAATTTTTCTTGAACCTTATTATTGCCACTTGCTATAAATTATCATTCTATTTATTGCCAGGTTATTGTTGAAAACGAAAAGCGCCTTTCGGAAATCGTTTCTGGGATGAATTATATGATGGAAGCTACAATAAAACAAGGAATATCTTCTAGTAATATTTTTTATTATCTTGATTTCAGCCACTTGTTAAAAATCAACTAATATTGATTTCTTTTTAAATATTCCTTATTATAGGTGTGTTTATAGAAAATTCAGTTATAGATTGTCAAGAACACAAAATATTTAACTCTAAACTAAAAACGTTTGTGAAAATTGATATTACTGTGAAAAACACTACTAATTTTCCTGTGCAAAATGCTAATATAGTATTAAAATTCAGTCATTCTGCAAATAATATTTTAGGAATTATTAATAATAAAGAGCAAAAACTCCAGTTTTCTGAATTTGAGCTGCCAAAAGAAACAACATGCGATTCTGAATTAAATCTAAATTATACTACATTTAATTCTAATAAATTTGATTTATTACCACTTGGCTGCACCAAATGTTCCCTAAATGTAGGTATAGCTCTTAAAGAGCAAATCATTTGTTATTTCGATCTCTCATTTCCTAGCCCTGGAACGCTAGTACAAACAACCATATCTAACAAATTCTTTTTGTATCTGTTGTACCAATTCTTGCGATCATTTACTTTAGAAAGTACAAATATAAACACAGTTTGCCATCAAAGCAATGAAAAGTTCAAAGTTAGTATAAATAAATTAAGAAAACACTTTTATGTTCCTCCATCTTCTGGAGTAAAGCCTGGATCTTCATTTAAACTCTGCTCAAACAAAGATACTTTTGAGTTTACAGTAATTGATTTAATTTCTGATTTTGAAGTAGAATGTGTTTGGTTAGAACCAAATTGTAACGATAAAACTATTATCAATTCAGATGGGATTATGAAAACTATAATATCTGAAATTACAAATTCATAAATAAATTATCTTGACACACTTGTTCATTTTTTGTATTATAAAACAATATCCGAAATAAAAATACAAAAATCAAGGCTTGGCTACTAACACTGCTAGCATTGGCTTTATTATAAACTATATTATACTGACAGGATATAAGTAGTATGGTTTTATGCATATTTTGTTTCAAGTAGAAATGGAAGCTTTGTAGATTAACAATTTAAATAAAATGGGCTTGCTAACAAAACTGGAAGATTTGATATTATTTTAATATATAATAAAAATTATGAAACTTGACAAGACTAGCTTATTTTTGAAACTATTTGTCACCAAGTCTATATAAAAACTCAGTCCCTGTATTCAAAAAACTAAATTTAAAACAAAACTAAAAATATTACCCAATGTGTTTCTTTTGTACCAACGCAATCTTGATGTATGTAGAGTAAATGGGTATTTGGTACTGAATTGTGCTGGAAATAAAATCTACAAGAATCAAACTTATAGGGTTAGTCCGATAATAGCAAAATGTTGCACTTGGGCAATAGAACCAACTTTAGCAATATACAATTCAACAGATCGAGTAATATACTCTTGTAAACAGCCTGATTAACCACAGCCGGGAAAATCCAAGAAACGTATATGCTAATCTGTGATCAAAAACAACTAGAAAAATCGGTGAAAAGAGGGAAAAGTTTTGTAATAAATTATTTATGAAATATAAAATAATGTTGATGAAAATATTAGAGACCTAAGAATTTATGAAAAATAAAGTTGCTTGGATTATGCTATTTTATGCTAAGAATTAGGAAACGAGAACGGAATTCGAGATATAAATTCGTAATATGTCATATATATATATACTTTAGAGTCGCTGGTGATGCTTGTATAAATCATTTTTAAAAGTTGTTAATTTTGATATTAAATCTTTCTAAAAGTTTATAGTTTTATAAAATGCAATAAAAGCTAAAGGAATTATATTAAAAAACTAGTAGACCAAACTGAATTGTCGGGATTGGAGTTCATGCTGTAAATTTGCAGAATTAAAGTGATTGAGCAATATTTGAACTCTGCTTCTTTGTTGGTGTTCATTACAAAGAGTTTTTATCGTTTTGTTATAAACTACTACATATCATGGCAATTAACAGCCAGTTCTAGTGTCTTTATAACTTAATTATGTATATTAGTTAATGTGTGATTAATAGTGGTATTTATTATGAGATTACTAATAGAAACTAAAACGTGCTATCTTAAACCACCTATTCCAAAACGATCAGATCTAGACGTATTTGCCATGTACCTTTGTTAGGTACTATTTTCTCGAGTCTGCCATTATCTTAGACTCAAGTGAAATGTTTATCTCAAACATAAAGGTCCCATAATTAACAGCGAGTACCTATTTACTAACTATATTTGAAGTATCAGATCTTAGATGCCCCCGACATAAGCTTAAACCTTAAAGAATTGGGCAAACAATCTTACATCAATTGATTTTCTCTTTTGTCTGAGCTGAAAAGAGCAAGTGAGTTTTCGCGCCAATTATTAATTTATTGCTCTTGGCAGTTTCCTAAAAATAGTCCATTGCAGCCAACCTTTTTCTTCAAAGATTTGTTTATTGTTTGGACTTGGTAGTCTTCGGACACAGCGGACTATTTTTTATTGAGCGCCTAAATACCCTCTAATCGGCTCTGCTCAACCGCATCTCTCTTTCTTTTGTTTCTACTCTCTTCTCGCCGCGTATAAAATATCATTATTATTTTTTATAAATTGTATTATCCCTTATCACTTTTAATACCCCCCACCTCAAAACCATTTTTGTACTTTTAACACACTTGTTTTTTTGCTTGCATTCTATCTCACTTTCTCATTACCTACTGCTTTTTGCTTGATACAATTGTGTTCTATACTAAATATTTTGTTTTCTTCAAATATATATTGAACAAAATAAATATTTTTTCTGTAAAGCCGCTTATGCTTTTCTGCTGCTGATCCTTTCTATACTCTTTTTCCTAATGAGGTATTTTTCAAATTTAAACTCTGTTAATTCGCTTTGCTTAATCCAATCTAAAACTTCTCATGATGTTTCTCAACTTGTTTTTGCTTTCCAAAACCGAGCACTACGGTCATATACTGCTCAAAATTCATTTTCTGCTATTTCGAGTACTCATATAGCTCGCGCAAGCAACTTGAATTTGGCTTTTTTCAAAACTAATAAGTCTTTCTTTAGAGCTGCCAATACTATAAAACTTTGCAAATATTCTACTTTTGCTAAAAACACTATACTGCCACAACTCAACCTCAGCTATAGCTCTAGCTCCCAAGCCTTTGAAAACCCCGAACCTGCAAAAAATATTGTTTATCCAATGTACGTAACATATACTGACGAAGGGACTATTCGAGTCGATGCTAGAAAAAGTCCTCAGATTATTGGTACTATTTCTACGCGTGGAGTTAGGGAAATCAATCAAGATAAAGTTAATTTTAGACCCCTCAGAATACCTGGTATGATCGTTGAGCGCAAAGATAAAAATAGTGCTCAGGTTATGGGCTTTAGCATTTTTGATGGTCATGGAGGCACTAACTGTTCCCAATATCTGAATGACCACCTACTAACCGAAATAGAAAATATTACTCCACAATGTCTAGTTGATGTTATTAGCACTTACAGGAAATTTGGCCCTTTATGGTCTGAATATACCCCTGAATCCTTGTCTCGTATGCTTAGTTTTTTGGAAAAAGAGCTTGGCCTGCAATCATATTTAACTCTCGAAGAGCGGATTACCTTGGCTTACTTGAAACTCGATCTAATGATTGGTCAGTTTCATTGGAGCGAAAAACAGGGTTCTACCGCGTGTTCTGTGTTAATTTGGGATACTGAAGGATTGCCTTTTTGGGCCAAAGATAGTAATATCCAGATAATGGTTGCTAACTGTGGAGATACTAAAGCTATTCTATGCGATACAATAGATGGTGGCTATGCTCGTGCTTTAACAAAACCTCACAACCCTAGCTTACTTTCTGAAAAAACAAGGCTTGAAAAATATGGAACTCTAATTTCTGTAGACTCTTATGGTGAAGAACGGGTAATGTCTATGGTTGCAAACACTAGAGCTTTTGGTGATTGGTTGCTTAAACCCTTTGGAATTATTGCTGAGCCTGAAATCACCACAACTTCTATTACTACAACTGATGCTGCTTTCTTGGTCATTGTCTGTGATGGCGTTACTGATGTTATGACTGACCAGGAAATCGTGGATTGTGCTAAAGGCTCGAAAACTGCTGAAGCTGCAGCAAAGAAAATTCAAACTACTGCAGAGCAGTTAAATTCTCTAGATAATTTATCTGTTGTTGTAATTAGACTTGCTGGCTGGGAGAACCCGTCTCTAGTTGACCTAACTAAAGATTTTCGTCTTGAACGTGTAAAGAATAGCGAATCTATGAAAAAATTTCAAGGCGTATTAAAAAACAACATGGAAAACATTAAAAAGCGTGAAAATGGTATTAGCAGCGGGATTAAAATAAAATTGATAAATCCATCTAAACTATTAGACAAAATATTCTCTTTAAAAACTAAAGCTTTTTCGCGTGTTATCACACAAGACCACCTAAGTTCAAATGTTTTGCCCAAAGCCAAACAATTATCTGTACGCGAAATAGAATCGCGCATTGCAATGCTTCGTTCTCAATTTACTATGCGATCTGCTGATGAAGAGATTGATTTAGGCGATGGAGCTTCTGATAGTGGCGATATAATATCAACAACAGAACTTATGAGGTTAACACTCAATGTACTAGGCAAATCTAGTTCACCAGTTAAACTTGATTTTGATCAATCCACCCCAAAAGTTCAAGTTCAAACATTATCTCCTTTGAATAATGCAAATTCAAATAATAAGAAACCTGCCATCTCTAGTCAATCAATCGGTTTTAGATCTAAAATTATGAGCTCTAAATTGCATATACTACTAACCCAAGATGAAGTTGAGCGCGCATGGCAGCTTCTCGGGTTAAGCCTAATCGAGCATTCATAGATTAATATTACTAGTACTTTTTAATTTTTTATTTTCATTATCAAAATGTTATATATACCCTCCTCACCATCATGTTTAATATATTTAGTTTTTACTATTTTTTTTATTTTATAACTGTATAAATTTGTTAAATCAATATTGATTCAATTCCAAGTTTATTAATAATTGATTTTTACTATATATCTGTTTTTTAAAAAGTTTATTCATTTTTGTACTATTTATACAGCACTAAAAACCTACAAAAAAATTAAGCATTACAAACTGCTTTTTTTTTATACATGTACATTTTTGCATATATATCAAAACATTAACACTGAAGAATTCATATATTGGCTATACATTTCTTGCGGCTTTTTCGATTTATTGCTACTACATGTGCAATTGAAACCATTCAACAACAAATAAAAAAATAAAGATTTTATCAATTTTTTTATTTGCAGTATCTTAAATTTAATAAACCGTAAAAGCAGTTTAAAAAATCGTAGGTTCAGTTATTGTGCTATTACTAGGCAAAAAAAAATTTGATGAATGTGGAATTTTGGCATAAATGGCAAAGTATGCACCTTTTTACTGTATTAATAATGGTTTAATCCAAGATTTATATAGCAAAAGTAAAAAAATATTTTTAGAGAGGATAAAACTTTTTTTTAGGTACTAACAGGAAAAATCATCCACATATAGAATCTGGGATATGCCTGAGTCATTGTAAAAAGCTTTGCTTTTCCCATGAAATATGTTCATTCTAACAACTTGTGGCATTTCGTCATGTATATTCAAGTAGAAACACAAGTTGAAAACTAATGTAACTGAGAAAAGTTGAGGCTATTAAACTCTAACCCTATATAAAACCTACATACACTACAATTGATATTAAAAGTTTTAATAGCTACGCGTTATCGTATCGGTTACAAGTACAGGTTTATCTAATTGCAGCCCATAAATATTCCCAAAGCTTGTATATATTCTTGCTTGAATTTCAGCTGGCTCCTCACACTCAGTACTGGACTAACACTTTGAATTTCTTTACTACTGAATTCACCCTCATTTGCTTTTTATAATCAAAGTTACTTATAAAGATGACTTGTAAAAAATTATCCTCTTGATAATCATGATATTGTCTAAATCTTCTGTGGATGTGTTTATACCAACTAGCGCATAAAATGTTTTTTTGCATTTAAATTATTTTCTTTGTTTATTTTATTAAACTTTTTCAATTCAAATAACCAGTTAAATTATATTATATATATGCACATATTCATATTTACCATAGCGATATAATAGGCACCGCAATTAAAAACCAAAATTATCGTTTCATAATATACAAAAGAATATTTGGACAAATAAATCAAGAGAAACAAAACCATTTTTAAATATTTTGTTATTTTTAAAAAATAATACTAGTTTGGAAATTCAGTTTACGTTTATATGATATTATAGCCTGAGATATGTACATGTTGATGCTAGTAAAATATATAATTCGTAAAATTGATGAGCTCGATATCTTTTACTCAGACGCATTATTTATTTTATAATCTAGTTCTCTATTTTTTTTCTCGCCTTTTCTAACTTAAATCATGATTATCAAGACAATGGTGGATCACAAAAATCCCCGAGTAGTTACTACCCTCCCTCCGTACAATGATTCCATGGTGAGCATCGTAGTTGAATTTAGTTACTACAGTCCTCCAAGTAATATTTGTATGCCAGTTTTGAGCAATACGGCGAATCCAAGCTGTTGAATATGGAAGATCGTATTGAGGATATTTGCGTAAATTTTGAGGCTCATGTGCATCCTTAATGCTGTTGGTTTCACTACCTAATTCCTTTTTGTACGAATGATCCTTTGAACTTTGATCAAGCTCCACATCTATAAAATTATTGGTTTATTATTAGAATCAAAAAATAAAATATAAAAATATTAAGGTTACTTTTCTGAGTCTTGGCATCATTATCATTGATTGATTCGGTTTTTTGTTCACCAAACCCTCCAGGTAGTTTCAGTTCACCATTGACGGAAAAATCAAACTGAGAATTGTCAAATTCTTCAATGTACTTGTCTGAAGGAATTTTCGAATTACCATCTTTATCAGCATCAAATTCAAAAACCATAGTATCGAGAATAATGGGATTTTCAGAAGGGCTCATAGACCATAATTTATATTCAAATTCATGATATGCCATTTCTTGCTCTTTTACAGCCTTTAAAAGCGTAGAAATATCTTCATGCTTTTTTTTAGCACGATTGTTTGTTTCTAAAGCAGACAGTTGGTTTAGATTGGTTATATTTTTGAATTCTAGATGATCAGAAGAATCCAAATCACTTTTGTTATCAGCTTGTTTAATATAGTCATCTGGAGAATTTAAATCAAAAAAATTTTTTTCTGGGGTTTCTGAATCGTAATAATTTACATTTACTAATGGTTGCAATTTTTGGGTAATATTGTTTGAGTCCAAACGAGATTCTGGTTGAATAGAACTTGAAATATATGATGGATTAAAATCATCTGCTTCACGGCGAACAAGACTATCTCTATCTTTATCAAGTAAACCAATGATACTTAAAGATCTCCTAAAAATGGAATACAAAGGGTCTAAAACTAGCTTTGGGTGCCAAGGATTAGATGCGTTTGTAACTACAGAGTGATCGGCTAGCCTAGGTGAAAGGCTTAGGTGCCTTGTAGAACTTACATTACAACCAGAAATATATGTGTTATCATGTGAAGATAAAATCTTGGAATTATTTGTTGATTGTTCGTTTAAATCGGCTGCTGACGAGATATTGTATTCAAAAGAGTTGTTTGGATCAGTTAAAAGGTTAGAGGCTGAGTATTTACAATGAAAATTTGATTCTAGCTTTGTTACAACATCATTCAAAGTTTCGAGATTTTTTGGGTGTAAAAGTAAGCTTGAAGTTAAAAACCCAACTTCCCAATCACCCTTTGAATTCGCATACGCGGTATGATATTTGAAAAGTCTAAGGGCTAGATGAGTTTTTGAATTAGGATCACTTTGTTTATATATATATGATTCGTTATTACAATTATTTTGAATATCTGACGAATAGTCAAACTTGGTAGTTGTAGAATTATTTTGATGTAAGGCCTCAGAATTAAATGAATTATCTTGAATATTATTGTGATTTGAATTAGAGTCAGGATATAATGAAGTGCCATGATTGGAAGATGAAGAAGTATTATCAGTATATGATTCAGGAACAGTAGAGGAGTCTGAATTACTAGTATCAATATCTGATGACATATGATCTAAATCAGATAAAGAACTGGGTTGATTTTTTGGCGGGTGCTGCAAAGTTAAATCTTTACCTGTTTGTTTTAAGATTCCCCAAGAACAAGCAAGCTGAGCTACATTTCCCATTTCAAAAATTCCAAGCCAGGGCGTAGCAATAGTAATAAAATTAATAGGATCAAAAACTTTAAAAAATCTGTTATTAGTGTTTGTGTTTAAAAATTCAAGACATCCGAGATTATAGAGACCACCGAGAGAATGACCTATAAAAGAAATGCGGTGAGGAGGACTTTGGTTGATCATATTTTCAGAGCTATAAAATTCAGCGTTATCAAACCATAAAACATATTCTAGTATTTTTGCGGCTATACGCTTAGCACCTGCCTCGATCCCATCAGTGGTATGACCATGGTTAACATCGTGTGAAAGTACAACGACTCTTCGGTTTCCATCCGCGCCAATAATATTTCTTTTTTTAATAAAATTGAGATTGATTTGTTCATTAAGATACAATAAATCATTTCTAGAGCCATGCAAACCATGTGAAAGAACAACCAAGTGGATGCCAGTTTCAGCTTCTTCTCTAAAAATGGAGGGGTCGGGTAACTTAAAAAGAGAAGCAGTATCGCCAATAAGATCAATGGTGGCATAGGCATTGATTGTAGGGCAGGAAAGAAGTTTTGTAGCTTTAAGATTAAATTCAAAAGAAACAACTGCAGGAGGAAACATAACTTCGCTAATAGCATCAATTGAGTAAGTAAATTGGAGTCTAAGATCCTTGTTAGTTTCCGAAAAAACTCTAGTAGAGTGCTTATTAAGAGTAAAATCTTGTACTTCTTGAATCACAAGTTCTCTTAAAGGAAGTTTAGTTGACCAAGAAGCACCACACAGAATTGCTACACAAGAAGCAGGTTTTTCAAACAAGCGTTCATTTTTGTTATTTGGCAACACAGAAATATTTTTTTTAGAAAAATTAGACTCTTTATCAGGCGAAAGTTTGCTGTTTAAATAGATTGAGTGACTTGAAGGTTGAGCAGATAAATTAGAGGAGGGGGTATACAAAGAATCAAAGTTTGGATTTTCCTGAGGCTTTACCAAAGCAGAGAGAGTATATGGACCTTCTTGTTTGAGCAAAGATAAGTTTTTTCTTATTGGGGACGTGTTATTAGTAGACAGGGTCAAGTTTTCAGGAACATTGCCAAGATCCCAACCTTTGAGAGAGTGCAGATCATTAGTTTCAGAAATAAAATAGTTATTAGAGCTAAAAAGATTTTTATAGTCAAGATTGATCTGACTGTATTTGAGAAATACTTGTATAGTTAGTTTATATCTACATACATCACCCACGGATAGCGATCCAGAGATTTTACCCAGTGAGACTTGTTCTGTTTCAGCAGACAAAAAGCTTTGAGCCTTAGAAACAATAGCTGAAGACATTCTAATAAATAATCAAGAGTACACCGATAACAGTATAACTTCAAGGCTGAGAGCTACAGCCTTAAAATCAGGAAAAAAACAGTAATCAAAATATAGTGGATAATCAAAATAAAAAGTTATAGCTGATACAATTGGAGTTTTGAAAATGAATAAGGAATATGTGAATATATATAATAAAGAGTTTGTTAAAAAGGTGAAGGAGGAAATATATTAAAAGTTTTTATTAATTTATTCTGGAAAAGTATTGACAAGTAAAAAAAAAACGAAACTAAGGGCAAACACCAATGAAAGATGATAACCAACTAGAGAATTTTTACTAGCTAAACACAAAACTGAGCAAAAATAACGGGCGGTTTTTTCTATTAATGAATGAATGAACAAGTTGGAATTAATATTTGAATATTATTAATGATTGAACAATTTGGAATTAATATTTGAATATTATTAATGATTGAGCAAGTTGGAATTAGTATTTATTATTATTAATGATTGAACAAGTTGGAATTAATATTTATTAATGAATGATTTAATTTGAAAATAAAGACTATTCAGCTTTCAAATCCCGGAAAATCATCTTGTAACACAAGTATTGTTAGGGAAAAGAATCAATATATGATAAACTAGTTGCGGAAAATATATTTGAAGATGAAACAAATGTTTAAAGATAATGAATGGTTGCACATTTAAAAGACAGAAAAAGAGTTTGAGCAAAAAATAGTGATAAATGTAGAATTGTATTTAAACGAGCAAAACTAAATAAGCGGACCATGATAATATTTTAAAATAAATAGATCAGTCTAATACATTCAGAAATTAAACATGTTATAGATGGAAGTTATAGAATATAAAAAGCAAAATAATATCCAGTGTTAATAAAAGCGGACAAAAGTGTGACCCAAATAATAAACCAGGCAGAGATGGTAACAGATTATTTTGGAGAAATGATTACAATAGCTTCTTACGAGATTTCAATAAATGTTGGGTAATTAGTTTAGTGATGAATTCTTTAAACATTAGGACTAGAGCTTGAGTAAACAGAGATTTGATTATATGAACGCGCATTCCCATATACCAACCTTGAATTCCATAGATTCTGAGCAATTTCTTAAGCACGTCAAGAGTTCCAGAGTAAACAACATCATCACCAAACTTTTCAATTTCTTCTTTTGTAGGTTTGTACATCAGTCTGACTTTGGCACTAATATATGGATAAGTAATTACAGTAGCAGCGACTTTAGAAAGAGCACCAGCAACAAAAGCTTCAATAGAAGTCAAAAAAGCAGAGTCAATATCACTAACAGCGCCAGAACGAATTTTTCTACGAATAATATATTGCTTTATTTTTTCAAAGAGACCATAAGTAATCGCAGGGTTGGTGCAAAGGATTATTGAAGGGCCAAAACCTTTCCAAAAGCCTAGCAGGCCACTGGTTTTGTAAATGTCTGATATAATCGAGTATACAGATTTTGAGTTGCCTCCACTAGACATTTGTTGCCTTGAAGATATCAAATTTATGGGAAGTGTAATACATTGCCCGAAAACACCAGATAATACACCAATTGATAGTTCAATTGGGGTAGGCAAACTGCTGCCATTTTTTATTTTGACAAGTTCAGTGTACCTGTTTTTGAGGTAGGCATAAAAATAAAAGTATATATAACCACTTAGACTTTGGTTAATTAGGTTGGGACCCAACCCGCTGTATAAAGCAGAAACTCCTTCAGCTAAAGTGATTTTTTTGATTCCGTCAAAGATTCCTTTATATTGCTCTGTATGGTGGGAGTTTTGAACCTGGATTCTTACTTTGACGCTATAACGATATCAGAAAGTTATTAGAATATAGTTAAAAACAAAAAAAATTAAAAAATATATAAAACTTGCGTATCCATAGGATATATAATAGCGAGAGCGAGAGCCGAACTCGCAGAGCCTGAAATGGCATTGACAGTAGGATCAAACTGAATATCTTTACTCATTTTAAAACTAAAAACAAAATAATAATACCGATATTTATAAACCTTGTAAAATAAAAAAGAACAAGCGAGAAAAAAGAGTAAATGGGGAATGTAGAGAGAAACACTTGCCGGTTAAACTGTGGCGGGAGCAAATGAGGATAGAGATGCAGTGGTTTGTCTACTTTTGGAATTTATCAAGGCTCGAACAGAAATAT
>MBFR01000112.1:26569-36821 GCA_003086735.1 Smittium simulii
GCCACAATCTTGGAAACAAGTTTTGTAAGAGTTATAATTAATAAAATTATACAGTTATCATTTGAATCTTAGTACTAGTGCGCTGGTATTATTGATATCAATTTATTACAGCTATTACAGACTTTATTTGCAATTTTATTAATTGATATTGCAAGATAAACTGACCCAACATTTTATCTTGCACTAGCCTACATAATTTGCTCAGCATATTATATATATTGGCTATTATTATGTATCTATTAGATACAGTCTTAAATTTATTATTTATAAAACATTATTTCTTATAATTATATATTATTCTTTTTTTTAGAATATTTTATAAATATTTCTAGCTTAGCCATAATATTATAGATTAAGCTGGTTAATGTAAACAATAAAAAATATAAAAAATTAGTTTATCCATCCTCTTATTCTTGAATTTAGCTTCTGACAGCTATCTTGTTGTTAGACGTTGATTTCAGTAATGTAGTAATATTATATGAGCTAAAAACTTTAATTTTCCCAAAAGGGAATAAATTGAAATTTTTACTCTCATTAAAGTTTGGATCAATTATGCAAACCGATTGACTTATGCAACCAGAAAATCCTTTTTTACAATAATTAGCTTAAAACCCCGTTAATTATTATTGTAGAGACTGAGACTTTTTATTTAAATTTAAATTGTTTTTATATATTGCCGTATCAGCCTAATTTTGTTATTAAACACATATTTGAGATCCTAGATTCGTTGCTTTGGCATATATTTTTTACAGTGTTTTTTGAGTAGCTTTGAAGTTTTAATTTCAAGTTCTTTGAAATTCTCAAAATTTGCATTTTTAGTAACTAGATCGACTTTACAAGAATTTTTTTAAATTCCAATATATGTTTTTTGTTACCTTTATTAATTTGTTTGGATTTCCAAACTTGTTGTTGTTTTTGACACGCTTATTCCCAGACTATTTAAAATAGTTTTATTTTTCTCGATGAATCTCTATTTATTTTATATATTCTAATATAATTGTATTACATTTATAGAAACTATCTTATCAGCATTTTTTTCTAACATTATTGTATATATTTTTTAATTTTTCTCAGAATCCATTGATTTCTTGGTTATACCCAAACTGCATTAACTGAGAAATAATCCGATATATCAAGATTTTTGACTAAGAATGGCTCAATATGCCGAAAATTTAAATATATTGAGCAGATATAACCTATTATTCTGCCTATTTTGATTCCGTCAAGTTTTGGCACCTTTTAGTTAAAAAATAATGCACTATTAACCAACGCTCGCTATATTTCACAAGCTTGGGGTTTTTGGATCCATATTAAAATCATCAGCCAGAATTAATTTTTTATTTATATTTTTTGAAATAATATACTGTAAATACCGAGTTACCTGATTTTTTATTTTATCTTTTCCGTAGCTATTTTCAGCGCATATACGTTTATAATAATAATTTCCAGTTTATTTTTTTTGGATGCTGTTTACAAGTTTATTTAATAGAGATTCAAAAAATTTTATTTCCAAGTTCGGATGTTCTCTATCCAGATTTATTTTGAGCTCATAAAAGTAAACCAGAGCCTGATTTTGTAATATTTTTTTTGGGTTCAACATACGTGTATTCTCTTAAGCGCAATGTGTTTGATTTTTTAGATAATATTGTTTTTTGTAAACACAATATTGTTGGCTTTGTTTTCTGTAGTTTTAGTTCTTTAATTTTATTATATATTGGCTGTATATTGAGATTAATTAAAGTTGAAGCTATTGCATTTATTGAATCTAGCTATTTTTTTTAATTTTTACTAATGTTTTTGTTTATTTTTTTTTGGCTATACTCTTCAAATGCATTATTTAATAAGTAACGATATTATTAATATATGGCCCTAATTTAGAGCTGAATTGTTTTAATGTCTAAAGATCCAATTTTATTGATAGATAAACATAACTTTAAATTTTGTTTATTCGTAGATTTAAGAGGGTCAATCCAAAGTAATAGTAACCATAAATGAACAGTAATATCAACTATATTTTACAAAAAAATAAGCCATTAAGTAGTTATACAGTAAATTCTAAAAGGCCTATTATAAAAGTAATATAAGCGACAAATTCTAAATGAGAATTTAAAATTACAAGTTTAATCAATTTTTTTATTTGAAATTGTAATTTTTGATGATTGATGTGTAGATAAATGAATCTTATCATTATGGTTTAGATCAGATGGAGGTTGTTTATGATGGTTATTATGGTTAGAGTATGAATGATCTTTTAGACTAATTTCGCTAGAATTAAAGTTTGAAACTCTATCTGAACTGTCATCAGAATCGCTACTTTCAGATCTTTGAGAATCAGATAAGTTATCCTCAAAAGTTAAATTGCAGTCGATATTACCATCAATTTGACCGTTATTCATCATTGCCATTAAGTTTTTGTACTCGCTATTAGAAAAAGTCCTAATAACATTTTCACCATCTTCATCAAACATGGATATTGTAACAGAATCTTGATTAGAGTATAAAATTCGTTGTATACTAGTGCGGCCTTTATTTTTTGCAGTAACAGATCTCGGGTATGCTTTATAATACTCTAAAGGCGGCCACAATGGTAAATCTTCTTGTTTTTGATAACAAGTCAAGTAATTAATACCATCACCTTGCATTTTAGAAGGGAGCCAGAAAAAATACAAATTATCGCCAAAAACTTGTTGAAAATTTAAATTATCACCCAAGTTATATGGATATTTGATCTAAAAAACATAAAATAGGATGTAATGAGTTAAAAAACAAGTTTTAGTAAAACATAAGCCAAAAAAAAATCATACCTGGGATATCTTCCCATCGGAAATAAGTTTTTCAACGCGGTTTATTTCAGATTTTTCAATGGTAGTAGTGTTGTTTTTCAGCTGAAAGAAGTGTTGAATAGCCATAATTCCCACAAAGAGTATGACAAAGAAAAGTAAAAATAGATTCACAGAGACAAAAAACATGGTTTTAAAAGAAGCAGGCGGGTATTTAAAGGTTTGGTAGTAAATATTATAGCCGAATTGATAAATTTTATAAGAGTGTAAGCACATTGCGATAGAGCAAGTAACCACAACTGAGATTAGAAAGCGTAAAAAATGGCCTTGGTTGTAAAACCCTACACAGTTGTTTGTCCACGGGCCTATATATATTAAAGCAAAAAACCTGAATATTTTATACAACTAAAGCTATTAAAAAATTACAGTGATGGTCCATTTTCAAAACACAGCGTCTACATTCGCTACAATGATGAGATCGTGGAGGTTTATACTCCTGACAAGAGGTGCAAAAGCGAGGTTTAATCTTATACTGAGAGTCTTTGTGCCAAAGCTTGGGGATTGTACCAGGCTCGGTGGTACAAGCTAGATAGTACATGTATAGAATGTATGCAGTGAGAAGGTTAAATATTGCAAAAAAGTTTGATCTGATAGCACCAAAAGGAGATAATAGATTATAAAATACAAAGTATTGACTTGAGAAGGAAATGAAGAGAATGAGACTAGTAACACCAAAAACGTAAATAACGCCCGAAAGGTCTGGTGCGCTGTTTGAATCTCGAGACATTTTAAGAATATTTATAAATGCAAATTCTATTGATAAGATAATATATTTGTCAAGTGAGGAAAGATGCTTCACTCTAATAGCTGATGGAACGTTCGACTCCAAACTGCTCAGAAGAGGACTAAATATAGTTTGTATTTGAAGTTTGCTGAGTTTTTCAAGATTTTAATAAAGCTGTGACGTCTGTGGCTGTAAACCCAAAATTAAATATTCCTCGTAGAATTGGGCTGAAATTAAAACCATAATTTCTTGATTTAATTATACCAGATTAAAAGCCTATTAAATCCATAAAAGTAATATTGCGGTGTAGTTGGCCCGTTTTACTCTAATCAAATAAAATTCTAACGTGTTAGCCAACCAAAATATTGAATTATTTATATGATTGGATACAATATACAAGTAGTTTTAATCCAAGCAACTAATTGTTGATTGTTCAAATTAAAGTTTTTGACCAATGATATTTAATCCAATTATATCAAGCATTAATTTAATTAAATCAAACATTACTCCAATTAAACCTAGCAGTCTAATTAAATCAAACATTACTACAATTAAATCTAGCAGTCTAATTAAATCAACTGACCTCCCAATTAAATAATCGTTTTACAATACAGATAAGAGGTAATTTTGAAGGTTATAAATTACTTTTAATAGAAAAGAGATTCTTGTCTAGATTAGCAGCAGCCGCAATAGTTCTAATCGAAGGAATGAACGTCTGCATCGATTTAGACTTATGACTGATTTTAGGAAAGTGATGGCTGATAGCGTCCAGTACAAGCTTGGAAAGCAGTCTGTTACCTTTGG
Organism: Smittium simulii; assembly: GCA_003086735.1. Classification (NCBI taxonomy): domain Eukaryota; kingdom Fungi; phylum Kickxellomycota; class Harpellomycetes; order Harpellales; family Legeriomycetaceae; genus Smittium; species Smittium simulii. Next base: position 30,938 of record MBFR01000112.1, read on the forward strand.
AGTTAAGATGTAAACCGTCTGCGAAAAACTTTCCATATCCGTACCAACGGTCCACATGCTCAGTATTATTGTTTGATGTGCCGCCCATAGTAGCATTTTGAAGCTGTAGAGTAGATATTTGCTCTTTAATAGCTGAAAAAATGTTTACAACAGGCACATGATTCGCTCTGCCTACGGCAATAACAGCCTCTGTATAGAGTCTAGTATTGTCTTCCCTGCGATCTAACTCTGGAACAACAAAAGGCGGTGGTTTAGACTGTAATAGTTCTTGAAAACGTTTAGGTTCATATACCGGTGGTGGAGTTATCAATAATATTTCAGTTTCGGGAGAATAAAACTCCGAGTTGGGGCTGCGCAGCAGCTCAATCATCTCAGAAAGGTTATTCTGAAACTCAGCAACAGGAACAAATGATCCAAATGTACCAGATGCACTTTCAAGAACAGCATCGTTGACGCCTAGAAAAATAATTACTAGTTTTACCTGTGCTGGTCTAGTTGGCAGCATTCTTTGCTCTACAAGTTTAGTGACAGAGCTGGCTTTGGAGGGATTGGTTGCAAGTATATCATTAGTGTTTTTCGGTGTTTGCTGGTGTGTAGTTTTTGGAAATAGCTTGTGGAATATAGCTTTTGCCCATCTTGAATTATATCCAGCAATGCCACGATTTAAAACATCAGCGCGGCGAGTATAATGATGAGCAAGCTGGGCTACCCAGCCGTACTCAGTATTATCAAAAGCCCATTCNTTTCAGATCTTTGAGAATCAGATAAGTTATCCTCAAAAGTTAAATTGCAATCGATATTACCATCAATTTGACCGTTATTCATCATTGCCATTAAGTTTTTGTACTCGCTATTAGAAAAAGTCCTAATAACATTTTCACCATCTTCATCAAACATGGATATTGTAACAGAATCTTGATTAGAGTATAAAATTCGTTGTATACTAGTGCGGCCTTTATTTTTTGCAGTAACAGATCTCGGGTATGCTTTATAATACTCTAAAGGCGGCCACAATGGTAAATCTTCTTGTTTTTGATAACAAGTCAAGTAATTAATACCATCACCTTGCATTTTAGAAGGGAGCCAGAAAAAATACAAATTATCGCCAAAAACTTGTTGAAAATTTAAATTATCACCCAAGTTATATGGATATTTGATCTAAAAAACATAAAATAGGATGTAATGAGTTAAAAAACAAGTTTTAGTAAAACATAAGCCAAAAAAAAATCATACCTGGGATATCTTCCCATCGGAAATAAGTTTTTCAACGCGGTTTATTTCAGATTTTTCAATGGTAGTAGTGTTGTTTTTCAGCTGAAAGAAGTGTTGAATAGCCATAATTCCCACAAAGAGTATGACAAAGAAAAGTAAAAATAGATTCACAGAGACAAAAAACATGGTTTTAAAAGAAGCAGGCGGGTATTTAAAGGTTTGGTAGTAAATATTATAGCCGAATTGATAAATTTTATAAGAGTGTAAGCACATTGCGATAGAGCAAGTAACCACAACTGAGACTAGAAAGCGTAAAAAATGGCCTTGGTTGTAAAAACCTACACAGTTGTTTGTCCACGGGCCTATATACATTAAAGCAAAAAATCTGAATATTTTATACAACTAAAGCTATTAAAAAATTACAGTGATGGTCCATTTTCAAAACACAGCGTCTACATTCGCTACAATGATGAGATCGTGGAGGTTTATACTCCTGACAAGAGGTGCAAAAGCGAGGTTTAATCTTATACTGAGAGTCTTTGTGCCAAAGCTTGGGGATTGTACCAGGCTCGGTGGTACAAGCTAGATAGTACATGTATAGAATGTATGCAGTGAGAAGGTTAAATATTGCAAAAAAGTTTGATCTGATAGCACCAAAAGGAGATAATAGATTATAAAATACAAAGTATTGACTTGAGAAGGAAATGAAGAGAATGAGACTAGTAACACCAAAAACGTAAATAACGCCCGAAAGGTCTGGTGCGCTGTTTGAATCTCGAGACATTTTAAGAATATTTATAAATGCAAATTCTATTGATAAGATAATATATTTGTCAAGTGAGGAAAGATGCTTCACTCTAATAGCTGATGGAACGTTCGACTCCAAACTGCTCAGAAGAGGACTAAATATAGTTTGTATTTGAAGTTTGCTGAGTTTTTCAAGATTTTAATAAAGCTGTGACGTCTGTGGCTGTAAACCCAAAATTAAATATTCCTCGTAGAATTGGGCTGAAATATAAACCAGAATTTCTTGATTTAATTATACCAGATTAAAAGCCTATTAAATCCATAAAAGTAATATTGCGGTGTAGTTGGCCCGTTTCACTCTAATCAAATAAAACTCTAACGTATTAGCCAACCAGAATAATGTATTATTTATATTATTGGATACAATATGCAAGTAGTTTTAATCCAAAAAATTAATTGTTGATTGGTCAAATTAAAGTTTTGGCCAATGATATTTGAAATTCAATTATATCAAGCATCAATGTAATTAAATCAAACATTACTCCAACTAAATCTAGCGGTCTAATTAAATCAAACATTACTCCAACTAAATCTAGCGGTCTAATTAAATCAAACATTAATCCAATTATTCAAGCATCAACGTAATTAAATCAAACATTAATCCAATTAAAGCTAGCAGTCTAATTAAATCAACTGACCTCCCAATTAAATAATCGTTTTACAATACAGATAAGAGGTAATTTTGAAGGTTATAAATTACTTTTAATAGAAAAGAGATTCTTGTCTAGATTAGCAGCAGCCGCAATAGTTCTAATCGAAGGAATGAACGTCTGCATCGATTTAGACTTATGACTGATTTTAGGAAAGTGATGGCTGATAGCGTCCAGTACAAGCTTGGAAAGCAGTCTGTTACCTTTGGAGTTAAGATGTAAACCGTCTGCGAAAAACTTTCCATATCCGTACCAACGGTCCACATGCTCAGTATTATTGTTTGATGTGCCGCCCATAGTAGCATTTTGAAGCTGTAGAGTAGATATTTGCTCCTTAATAGCTGAAAAAATGTTTACAACAGGCACATGATTCGCCCTGCCTACGGCAATAACAGCCTCTGTATAGAGTCTAGTATTGTCTTCCCTGCGATCTAACTCTGGAACAACAAAAGGCGGTGGTTTAGACTGTAATAGCCCTTGAAAACGTTTAGGTTCATATACCGGTGGTGGAGTTATCAATAATATTTCAGTTTCGGGAGAATAAAACTCCGAGTTGGGGCTGCGCAGCAGCTCAATCATCTCAGAAAGGTTATTCTGAAACTCAGCAACAGGAACAAATGATCCAAATGTACCAGATGCACTTTCAAGAACAGCATCGTTGACGCCTAGAAAAATAATTACTAGTTTTACCTGTGCTGGCCTAATTGGCAGCATTCTTTGCTCTACAAGTTTAGTGACAGAGCTGGCTTTGGGGGGATTGTTTGCAGGTATATCATTAGTGTTTTTCGGTGTTTGCTGATGTGTAGTTTTTGGAAATAACTTGTGGAATATAGCTTTTGCCCATCTTGAATTATATCCAGCAATGCCACGATTTAAAACATCAGCGCGGCGAGTATAATGATGAGCAAGCTGGGCTACCCAGCCGTACTCAGTATTATCAAAAGCCCATTCCGTGCTCGAGCCTCCAAAAGCAATAATCGTGTCGTAACTATACCCGTGAAAAACCGGCATTCTTTCTGCTATATCAATATTTATAAGTCTAGTAAAACAAAAGGGATCCATTTATATTAAACATTTGCCATTTTATTTTTAGGTAATGAGAATTGCCGTTTGTGGTTAAATTGATAAATTTGCCGCATTGACCGCTTTACTGGTACTAAAATTAATCGCGCGTAAAATTAAGTTTGGATTTCTAAATTGGACCAAAACTTGAATGCTAACAACTGTTGGGGGTTTTATACTATTACAAAATACTTTAATAAAGATATAACAAGAATACAAAAATAAAACACACCAAATTATCCAGGAATATTTGCGACTAGTATATATCTTTATTGAGTGATTAAACAAACATAAAAGCCCAAACATTACTTGCGCATTGCTGGGCTTCTCTACATAAAAAGATATTATATACTAAAAAAAGTATAGAGAAATATTTTAGATAAAAGAACCGAGTACAATTGCAGAAGCACCGACTACAGCAACGTTGGCAAAGTAGTATACGGAAGATGCAGAAGATGTAGAGGATTTAGAAGATGATGAAGAACTGTCATCTTTATTGTTATTTTCGTCTTTATCGTCATTTTTTGTATTTTTGGAGTCATCTTTGACACTTGGCTTAGCTTCTTGAGTGTTAGTAGGTGCAGTAATACCTCCCTCGGCCAGCAAGTTCTTAAGATCGGTTTTCAAATCGTTGTTGTTATATACACTTGTTTGAGCGGCAACGCTGGCAACAATTGCGGACAAAATCAAAGATGTGGCGAACTTCATTTTTATGCTATTAATCTATATTTAAAAAAATGTTAATTTATTATTTATTTTCAAAGGTATATAAACTAATTGAAAATTACTTGTAAAGTTTAAAGTGCGAGTATAAGGGTAAAGGCTAAAGGCTAAAGGCGATTATATTTGGTATCTTTGTATCAATATATGGTATGTTTTATGTCTGATACCATCCGTTTTATACTACATTTTACAGCTTTTAATGCTGGTGTTTTTTTTGTTACTACTTTACTTGCATCCACTATATACTCTTATTTCTTCTAATAAAACATTTTTAATTCTTAAAATACGCTTTTACTGCTCTTCATTCTTTTGCTTCCTCTTTTCCGATTGTTTGGTTTTTAAGCTTTTGCACTCGAATAACTTTTTTTACTTTACAATCGCTGATTATTTGGCTCAAGCAATAAACTAGTTTGATATATATAATCTTATTGTTTGTCTGTGCCAACCCATCTTTGGCTAAACATTTTTTATCTCTTCTATAATTGTTTCTTTGAATAAACATACAGCGTACTTTGACCTTAGCCCCAAATTGTACTAAACTTTGTGCCAGAGAATGTTGTCTATCCAAGTTTAAAAACAATCGTCTGTTTATATTACTATTGAGCTTTATTGATTTATAAGATTGTACTATATTATTACAAGCAATGGTTTTTGTCTTGCTCATTTGCTACTAAACCCTAACCCGTAAAAATTGAGCCAGCAATGTTTTGCGCTTGCGGGTTTCTTGTATTGTTTATAATGTTGACTTATACTATGTGCTTGTGTGTTTTTATAAAACGTGTGCTGTTGTTTTCTAACAAAACTAAACTCAGTTATCAACTAACTAGCCTTTCCCCATATTAATTTTTATTGCATGTTGTCTACAATTGCGTTCCTATAAACGTTTTTACAAATGTAATTGTGTGTCACTAGATTTTTTTGTTTAATCAATCTCCAATAATCCAATTTTTATAATAGAATGATTTATCAATCTCCAATAATCCAATTTTTATAATAGAATGATTTATCAATCTCCAATAATCCAATTTTTATAATAGAATGATTTATCAATCTCCAATAATCCAATTTTTATAATAGAATGATTTATCAATCTCCAATAATCCAATTTTTATAATAGAATGATTTATCAATCTCCAATAATCCAATTTTTATAATAGAATGATTTATCAATCTCCAATAATCCAATTTTTATAATAGAATGATTTATCAATCTCCAATAATCCAATTTTTATAATAGAATGATTTATCAATCTCCAATAATCCAATTTTTATAATAGAATGATTTATCAATCTCCAATAATCCAATTTTTATAATAGAATGATTTATCAATCTCCAATAATCCAATTTTTATAATAGAATGATTTATCAATCTCCAATAATCCAATTTTTATAATAGAATGATTTATCAATCTCCAATAATCCAATTTTT
>MBFR01000117.1:11669-23389 GCA_003086735.1 Smittium simulii
TTGATCTGGTATATCATTTATATATTTCACTTTTATTTGCACAGTGATAATGTTTTTTATGGCAAATAACTGCTTTAATTAAAATTTTGCAAATAATTAAATTAAACTGCTGCTTTTTTTCTGAAACATTTTACGGTGTTAATCTAATCTGGCAAATCATAATTATTATTTTAAAAGCGTTTTTTATTAAATGTAATAAGCCAATAATCCAACTTTTGATCCTTTTGATTTTACTTATTTTTTTCTATAGCTGGATACTGCCCAATAGTTCGCCGTTTAAGACGTGTTTTGGATATTGTTTCCTTTATTAGCATAATTCAGTTTTTGGATTATAGTTAAATGGTAGACTCTTAAGAGTATACAAAGTTTATTATATAACGGCTTGGTCTCTTGACTTTTTATTTTATCAAAACGATCAATTATTCCTCAACCATTGTTTTGTTTATACTAAAGGCTAACTCTACTTTGTATTATACACTTATAAAATCTCCATACTTTTTAGAACTTTTACTTGCATTCAAAAAAACTCGATTTCTTCAATGGATTTTACTGCATCTAAAGAATACTCTGATTCAATGTAAGAATTGTGTATTATTTTAACTATTTTTATAATATGTCATAATATCTTAAACTTATAGCCTAAACGATCACATCGAAGAAAAAATTGCCCGATTATGGTCTGAGCATCCAAATTTCACTGGTTTACAGTTTGATAACTCTGATACTACAAACTCAATACCTTTAGATGATTCTGTACTTGACGACGCTACTGAACCAGAAGTACAGGAAAAGCATATTGAATCTAAAAGTGCTCCTAATTCGTCTGTAAATCCTTCAACCGAAACTCCCACCCTTGGTATATATGAAAATTTGCAAAACAAACTATGGTAACCTATAATTTTTATATTCTTTATTGTTTTTGTCTCGAATTTATATCCAATATTGTTGTAATTGTCTAGGTATGCTCGTTCTGAAATGGCTGTTGCTTTAGATGTAATTCTGTTACTGCTTGAAAACTCTCAAGAGCAAAAAAATGCTAGTGCTTTAAAAAATGACGAGTCTACTAATAATTTGCCAAATAATTTTTTACTGCCTCCTGAGAAGGGGGTTTTGATGCTTGATAAATTTCAACCTTCAAAAAATTCTGATACAGAACAAATTTTACAGTACCAGTTAGCTATTGGGGGGAAACAACTGGTATGTGTATTTTGGTTTTATTTATACGCTATTTTTTTATATATTTTATTCCATACTTTTATTCTTTATTACAGCAACTGAACAGGGCTGCAAAATATCTTAGAAAACAAAATAGACGGTTGAAAACACTTGTACTTCAGAACCAAAGTCTTTTCCAAGGTGCAATTAATCTCAGAGAAAAATCTTGGGTTATTCAACAGCACCAGTCTTCCCTTTTAGGAACACAGTTCTATATTCCTTATGGTTATACTATATGTAAACTTTTTTGCTTCAAAAATACTCTATTTCATTTTATTAAATTTACCTGCATTTTATAAAATATTCAATAATTGCATTATAGCTGGTTTGCGGTATGGTGAGCAAGGAATAGCAAAAATTCTCTTGCCAGAACCACTAAAAGAATCAAAAGGCCCTTTTAAAACAGACAAAAATCAGTCTGGCCAAAATTATTCAAGTGAAACTGAAAAATTTAAGTTTCAGATTTCAGAACTACCGGAAACGCGTCTCAGGTGTGAGATAGAAGGAAAATGTTTGTTTACAAGTCAAAAAATATATCAAAAATCTGATTCTTTATTTGAAAAAATGGATATTTTGAATTGCGTTAATAAAAACTTTGATGAATTTGATTCAATTAATCAAATGCTTACTAAGGCACGATCTGCGATTTACTCTAAAAGCTTGTTTAGAACTCTTCAAGAGGAAGCGCTTTTGCACTCCAAAGGCTCTATATCAACCAGCTCTAAAAAAAATAGTGATATTGGTTCCACTGGCTCCTCAGTTACAGATGATCAATCTGATACAACTCATCAAGATATTTTAAATATTCCACTAGCTGTAGATGGGTACTCACTCTTACTTAAATTCAGCATTTCCAGTAAAACGCAATCAATTACCAATCTAAAAAATGATAATGACATAGTTGATTCCACCAATTCACAACTTGTTGATAATAAAATGGATATAGATTTACAAAGTGATAGTGCTATAGTCGATTCCACCAATTTACAGCTTTGTGGTAATAAAATGGATATAGATTCAAAAACCGATTTGAGCTTATACGATAACTACAGCTCAAATACTACAATGGTTCGAATGGCACCTTACATATCTCTAATTGTAGCGTCATTATTTTTGAGTAAGCGATACAGCTTGTATAAAAATAATAATCTTATTAAAAGCTCAAATGTTAAAGGTGCACATGAAGTTTTGCAACCAATGCTTGAACTGCTAAAATATTTATTTAAGATCGACAAAGTTGATAATCTTTTAAGAACTTATACTAAAATCTGGAAAACCCTTACTGGCGACTCTGGAGAATTCCAATCAAACACAGCTGAATACGCATTGCCAAAAGGGGCCAATCAAAAGTACAGCGCCAGTATTTTATTAGGAACGCAGTAAGTTTATATTTCTATTTTATACGTTTAGATATTTGTGCAAGTTTTATTGCTTTTAAAATTCGCCAGACTGACAAAAATATTCTTTGCTTATACAGCTCTATGGAGACTATTTTATTAAAAAAAAACTAAAAAAATTTTGTTTTGTTTTATTAGGAGCTCAATATTTGTAAATATTACAGATAACAAGAAAATTTCTATAATAAAAGCTATAAATGTTGATATAGATGCATATTCGTCGCCACAATTTATTGAAAGTATATACTCTAGCACGGCAGAAGTCAACGAATATTTACATAGTGTAATTACGAAGCTATTACTTTATAAGGCATGTCAGATATTAAACAAAGTTGTTTTAACTGTAATGGAGCAAAACGCAAGCGGATGCGACCCAAAAACAATTAATTTGCCGAATGAAAAAAGAATATGTTTGACGGCTATGAAAAAACTTGAATTTGGCCATAACCCGGCCTGTATACGCGGAAAGGTATTAGCGAATAAAGTTTTGGTGGATATTGTTATTGAATTGGGGTTGGTATTTAACAAAGCACCGCAAAGCACTAAAAACGAGAACTTTACGAATAAAGAAGAATGGATTGACGGAGAAAACTTGGAAGATTTTGCTTTTGATCCAACAAATGTAGTAGAGTATAGCATTGAAGCCTCGGTGAATAATCAACAATTGTTTACGCAGAATATCGAAAGAAATGAATTTCAAAGAAACTTGTCTATAAACAAAAGTATCAGCAACTCATTTGTTTTTGAACCGCTGAAACAAAGTGATGAATTAGCAGAAGAATTACTAAAACAATCTTATGATGGTAGCAATAATTCTAAATACTTCAAGTTTATCAATCCATTATATTACAATATGATAAATACTATATGCCAAGTAATTTAAAATTAAAAAAACAGAAATAACTATATGATAAATAATATACTCCAAGTAATTTAAAATTAAAAGAGCAGAAATACCTATGGGATAAATAATATACTCCAAGTAATTGAAAATTAAAAGAACAGAAATAAATATTAGTAATAACGATACACTCTTTTATAATCGAAAAATAAAAGAACAATAACTATATAGTAATAACGAACAGTTCTTTAATAATTGATCATGTAGGGTAGTTTTTACAAGTAATATGCTAAAAAACATATTCAAAGAGTTTATTTGATTAATTAAAATTTGACAATAAATGGATTCTTATTATTCAATGGTTATACGACTTTTATTTGAATGCTCAAAAATTAAAAAAATCGAGTATTATAAAAACAATTTTGCTACTAGAATAAAAAAATAGCAAAGCTTGGATTTCTATATTACAAAAAATAGGGAGCTACGGCGATATTAAAGTAAAACATGACGCGCTTAAAGGAGCAAAAGGCTCTACGTATTGAAAGTAGAGAACAAAGTTAATTTGCAAGAGACTTTGAGATTTGACCAGACTTTATACTTTTTATAAGATCATCGCAACCACCAACGTGAGCACTGTTGAGAAAGATGTTTGGGACAGTGCGCTGACCTGTTTTTTGAGCAAGGTACTGCTGAATGGCGTCACCCTCAGGCTCTTGATCAAGTTCTATAAGCTTGTATTTGATATTAAGCTTGTGGAGCTCATTCTTGGCTTTTGTGCAGTATGGGCAGAAAGTTTTAGAATAGACGATGTTTTCGTTGGAAGCAAGTTGGGCATCAACCAAGTCTTTTATTTGAGACATTTTTTCTGGAGAGTAGGATTTAGAAGAGAGAGCAGAACCCATTAAAATTATAGAATGTAAACAAGTAAAAGAGAATTAAGTTTTCGGCGGGATTATAAGGAAAATTGAGTAAATATGAAGTTGAATTTTTTTTTTAATGAGGATAGGGCTTGGCAGTAACTCATTTAATTACAAGCGCCAGATGAGCGTATATTCTCAGACTTGATTTGGTGTGTCTAAGATTGAAAAGGTTAATTCTGGAACTTGGAGCTTAATACTGGTAATACAAACATAAATAAAACGATAGTCTACTAGTGTTTAGGGCAAATGTCTAATTAGACCATCTAGTAAACTGAACACGCAACAGACTGCTATGATTACTATTGGCTGCATAATTAACAGCATATTACGACATTCTTCAGAGAAACCGGTCGACAAAATCATTGGTGTTGGCGAAAACTTGCTGACAAAGTACAAAACAGCGAGCAGTCATTTGCTAAAATCAGCTATAATTAGTAATCAAAATAAATAACAAGTCTGCAAAAAAAACTGAAATTCGATTAAACTACTGGCCGACTTTTGCTGATTAATTCAATGATTAATCGCACAAAAGAGCTTGTAAATAAAACGTACTAATTAAAAATGATATGAATTGTAAACTTTGGCAAGTAATACTGCCGATTAACCTCAGCGCTATGATAATTCTGATTAAGCTCGATACTCTATTAAAGCTGCCNATTAACCTCAGCTCTGATAATTCTGATTAATCTCAATACTCTATTAAAGCTGCCAATTAACCTCAGCTCTGATAATTCTGATTAAGCTCGATACTCTATTAAAGCTGCCGATTAACCTCAGCTCTGATAATTCTGATTAATCTCAATACTCTATTAAAGCTGCCAATTAACCTCAGCTCTGATAATTCTGATTAAGCTCGATACTCTATTAAAGCTGCCGATTAACCTCAGCGCTCTTATAATTCTGATTAAGCTGATCCCAAATATTTATTTCACAGCCAATAGACCAGCTATATGATACTTAATTACTATGCGAATCATAATATTTCTTCCATTTATTAATAAACTTTTGGCACAAATTATTCGTAAATTATAATTGGCAATATCACTTCTTTTACACACTTTTCGATTTCTCATTTTCTAGTAATATTTTCATTAAACTATTTTATCATTTTAAACAAGCAATTCAAAATTTTCTAAAGCCGAAAAAGCATAGACAAAAAAATGGAGGATCAAAGAGTTTTTAATGTTTTAAATAAAACAATTAACATTGCATTGAATGGAAATGAAGGAGATGTTTCAGGAGTTATTTCAATACTTTTGACAATATCAGGATTTACACCTATGAATGGATTTGTGATATATAATCAAAAGAGAATAGATAATAATATACCAGATATAACTGTAGAAGTGTTTGATATTGTAGGCACAGAAAGACATCCTGTTATGGTAATTGAACTAAAAAGACGTCGTAGTAGTGATAATGTAAAAGATCATGTTGAACAACTAAAAAGATATATACTAGCAGGTAATTTCCCGATTGGAGTATTAGCTTATGCTAATGAACTATACTTTTTTGAGAAACATGGCGATAATATAGAAAAAGATCAAGATAATCAGTATCCAAACATACTGATTGGGTATGAGACTATTTTACAGAGATTAAGACAAATAAGTAATGAATTTCATAATCCGTTTTAATTAAAATAAAAAAAGAGCATAGAACGTGCCGAGTCTACCAATCTATTCTAATGTGGTCACAACTAACCTTAAAGTTTAACCCTCGCTCTAAGGGCTGCTACTTGGTAACTTCTGAAGTCCTTCAGCAAATTGGTCCCACTATTGCAAAATGTAAAGTAGGATTGGTACACATTCTACTGCAACATACTAGTGCTTCTTTGGCTCTCAACGAAAACGCTGATCCAGATGTAAGAACTGATATGAAAATGATGCTCGATAAACTAGTTCCTGAAAATATGCCTTACATTCACACTTATGAAGGTCCTGATGATATGCCCGCCCATATTTTTTTTTTTAAGTTTATTAATTTTATTTAGTTAATAATTTTTACTAGTTAAAATATTAAAGTAATGTAAATTAGTAATATAGTTATTTGGCTGGTCAGATTTTTATTTGAATACAATATGATTTTTATTGTTTTCATCTGGCTGACTTGGAGATTTGGTTTTAGTTTTCGTCCACTGTTCTGCGGATGTTTTTGAGGTTGACCAGCCCATTATTATTTGATTTTTTAAACTCATTTTCCATCGGCTAAACATTTGTTGACCACTAAGATTAATGTTTGCTGGATTATACTCGGTTTTTGCTCTGTGTATTTCCCATAGGGCTAAAGCGTGTATTACTGGTGTATTTGGTATTTGGCTTTTGAATTTATTCAGCCTGTCTACCACATGCATAATGTTATTGGTTTTTGTGTTTGTGCATTATCTTCCAATGTTATGTTTTTAGAATTCATTTATTTTGCTCCAAAATATTTTAATTCTGCTGCATTTAAAGAACTTATGTTAGAATTAATCGAGCCCTTTAGGGCGAAGATTAATTCATATTATACGAAAAGAGGAGACATATTAAGTGTTACCATCTTATTGGGTAAAACTAAACCGAAAATGTATAAAGAATGTACTAAATTTTAAATAAAGTGAAATAAATAAACTTATTAAAAAAAATTTTGTATATAAACTGTGCGGTACGGCTAGTGATACCCTTATCATCTTTCAGCAAAGGTAAATGGGATGGCGGGTGGGACTTAATATTTAAAATCGATTCAGTCAAGTTATTGGAAGAATTTCTTGTGAGTCGATAATAAGAATCAAAGATTGAATAATTTGACCAAAATGCATGGGCAACTATATCATCTGAAGATACGCCTGAATTAGCGGCCAGTGTAGCCCCGATTGCTCTACCTTTTGGTATTGGCATATCCTGATCTTGTTGAATTAAAACCGAAATGGATTTAATATATCTAGTGATGCTATCCACTGACAGAGGCTTCTCCCTGTCGTTAACAAATCTGATTAGTCTGTTTACTGTCCACATGCTATTATTTACATGTGGAGTAGGGCAAAGATTATGCGCTACCTTTTCCTTATATACCGTGTATGTCAATACTGGGCAGAGTATAGGGTCCGTATGCGGGTTGATCTGGCAGGGCTTCTCTACTGGACGGCCTCCTCGTTTTCTTTAGGCGCGAATATAGTTAAACATAGTACGCCTTGGTTAATTAGGCTCCGAGCGTCATCAATACGATGAATATCACTGGCTCTGAGAAATCCTGTTACCGATAATAGCCAGCACAGCTTTGCCGTAAGCTGTTTGACTGATAGATTAGGCGTTGGGCCCCAATCTCTAAATAAATCCAGTATTGGCAATATGTCGATCTCTGGTCTTATAAATGATTTGATTGACGAGTCATCCAATGTCTTAGTAAATTCAGCAAACATTGGATGCTCAGCTAGCTTGGTTGGATTATCTGCTAGACTGAGAATTGCCGATTTGTAGGTCTTCATTGTGCCTACTTTCAATTTTTCCCTAATAAATAATTCTGATAAATAGTTTATTATTTGAGGAGCAGAGATATCCGTAGTTATTTTATTTAAGATTCTCCAATCTAAAAAGCGCTGCTGGATAGAGCTGTATCTGGATCTACGTCTGACACGTCGTTTGTTGGAAAGGATAAAGTCAACGGCATAAGTACCGAGACCTTGTGTTTGGAGGAAACGCCGCTGATCCTCCATGCCATCAAGTGCCAATGTTTGTTGCTGAATAGCGGAGACTTTCCGCTTTTGGGATCTGGAACAACTGTTGTTGCTTGAAGCAATAACGGTTGAAAAATTGACAGAGTCAATAGATCCGGAAACCATATTGCCGATTTCCACATTGGAGTAACCAGGGTCATGGTTATTCTCTCTCTGCGTACTTTGCGGATTACTTGCAATATTAGGTTCCAAGGTGGGCAACAGTATGGGTTGTCCCACTTTGACCAGTTATGTACTAACGCATTCTGTCCTGCGGCTTTGGGGTCTTGGAACCAACTCAAATATACTTCCACCTTCTTGTTCTGATGAGAAGCAAACAGGTCTACATCGTGTGGGCCATGTAGATGATTCAGCTTCCTGAACGTCTCCTGAGATAAAGACCATTCTGTTTGAGCAGTCAGTCTGCTTGGAGCGCCCGCAGGGTTCAATATTGACGGCACGTATATTACCTGGGGTCTGGTGTTTGTTTTTAAACAGTGTTTCCAGATTATCTCCGATAATTCCAGTAGTTTGGGAGACGTCGTGCCTCCAAACTTTTTCACATAGGCTAGCGTGATTATGTTGTCGGAGTAAACCAACACCGAGTGGCCTACTATTTCCTTGAGTCAAAGAGCGTATAGTACTGTCAAGAGTTCCTTGGAATTAATGTGCATCAGTGTTTTGGATGGGCTCCACAGTCCTGAGTAGGAGCGAGATCCCACTACTATTCCCCAGGCTCTGTTGCTGGCATCTGTGAAGACTTCCACTTCTGAAATCTCTGGCAGAATCGAGAGCCCGTTCCACGCCTTAAGCTGATTCTTCTAGAAGAGTAGATTCTGAATTGCTGGTTCTGTCAGAACCACCGTCGACGTCCATGATTTCAATCTCTTTAGGGAGTAATTCTTTAGCTCTAGTAGACGGCGTAGCATAAGTCGTCCTGGAAGAAGAGCCACTGACATAGCCTGAGCCTTTCCAATAAAACTTGCTAGGCACCGCAATGTTGTCTGGCCCGCATTCAGTAATTTGCTGGCTTCTCTGCGCAGGTCCCGAATCTTGGTTGAAGGAACTTTGAGCAACATGTCCCTGGTATTAATTACCATTCCCAAGTGGGTAATCAATTGAGATGGGGATGTTGGCAATTTCTCTTCGTTGATTTTGAAGCCAAGCTCCAAAAGCTTGGAATAAACTAAATGAGTGTTGGTTGTACACAGTATCTTGGTTTCTCCCATAATTAGTAGGTCGTCTAGGTACGCTGAGATCCGTATCCCTATTGACCTGGCCCATTCTAGAGCTGGGCGGAGTACCTTGGTAAAGATAAGTGGGCTGAGGGACAGTCCAAAATGAAGAACTCGGAATTGAAAAGTCCGGCCGTTCCATTGAAACCGAAGGAATTTTCTGCACTTCTTGTATATTAGAATGTACATAAACGCATCCTGAAGATCCAAAGATGTAAGATAATCTTTTCAGTGGATCATCCGGCAGACAGAGGATAAAGTCTCCATCTTGAAGTTTTGCTCCTCCACGTGCAGATTGAGCTTTCTCAAATCTAGAGCTGGGCGGAGGCCGCCAGTCTTTTTTGGGATTGTAAAAAGCTGACTGTAGAACCCCGGCTGCCGAGGTAGTATTTCCTCTATTGCATGTTTGACCAGTAGAGATGCTACTTCTTTTGTTAAAACTTGGCTGGCTTCCTTGGTCAACTTTCTTTTGCTTCGCTGCAAATGTGACGTCAGCGGGGGCCCGTAGTCAAGATTGGGTTCATGAATGGGATCTTGTATCCCTTTTCCACTATGTTCTAAACCCATCGGCTGTTGGTGAACTTGGCCCACGCCGATTTGAACATAGCTAGGCGCCCCCTATCGGAGGACCAGACTGTGTCTCTGTTGAGACATTTAACTGCGGCCGCGGCCGCAACCTCTTCCTCAAAAATTTGACTGGCGGTCTTGGTTTTGAGTGCCAGGTCTATTCTCGGAAGTAACTGCAGCATTGGTGCTGTGCGCCGTAACAGTATTGCTGCTGATCGCATCCCTTGGCTGCGAATTCTGCTGGCGCTTGCAAAAGGGCTGAATTCTTGGTCTCTTAGGAGCTGGCTTCTTGTTTGCTACAAGCGTGTCAAGAGTCTCCTGGCCCATCAAGGGCTTGATTTCTGAAGGGGTGAGCTGTTGAGGTTTACCCGGAAAATCCATTCCTTTATGAAGGTTATCTAACCTTAATTGAGTTACTGATGCTGCAACATCTGAGAGAAGTGCTCTCATTGTGCTAGCAAACATGATCTCTGGGTCATCCGCTGTATCGAGCGTAGGGTTATCTTGAATTCTTTGATGTACATAGAAGTCAATAGGTCTTGTTGCCTGTGCCAAAGCCAGCTGTATTCCATACAGTGCCGAGTCAGTCTTTTTCACCGCGCTAGATGCTGAGTCGTTTAAAGGCGGTGGATTGTAATTCATAGAAATAGTTTTTGGGCAAGAGTTTATTGCGCTCTTACGTTCTTTGTCAGTCAGTGGTGACCTGAAGAATTCTTCTTCAATAGACGGA
This sequence comes from Smittium simulii, assembly GCA_003086735.1. Classification (NCBI taxonomy): domain Eukaryota; kingdom Fungi; phylum Kickxellomycota; class Harpellomycetes; order Harpellales; family Legeriomycetaceae; genus Smittium; species Smittium simulii. The sequence continues at coordinate 22,266 of MBFR01000117.1, forward strand.
AGTGCTTCAATTAATTCAGGGTATGCAGTTAGATATGTTACCGGGATTCGATTCGTTACATGGGGGTCCTCCGGCTCTTTTTGAGAATCTCTTTCTTGTAGAAACTACTTGAATTTCTCTGTCAATTCCTTTATGTGGTTAATAGTTTCTTGGTCCATCGTATTTATTTTAAAAATAAATAAATATATTTAATAATCTTTTTATAAGTATATGAAAATCTTAATGCTGGTAGAGTACCTTTGCAAAAGAAAAGATGATAAGGGTATCACTAGCCGTACCGCACAGTTTATATACAAAAATTTTTTTAATAAGTTTATTTATTTCACTTTATTTAAAATTTAGTACATTCTTTATACATTTTCGGTTTAGCTTTACCCAATAAGATGGTAACACTTAATATGTCTCCTCTTTGATGTATAATGTTTAATATCTTCTTCACATTCCCCACAGTACTTGCATTTTGGGCTGTTTTCTTTGCTAAATAGGCTTAATTTTTTTTCACTATATGCAGCGTTATGATATATTGTCCATATTAGCGACTTGATTTTTGGGATAATTTTAGTATTTGATATTTCTTGCCATGTCGGTATTTTTGTTCTAGTTTTATTGTCAATATTCCAATCATTAATTTTTACGTTAATTTTAGTTAAATTGTCTAATATATATTGTCTTGCGCTTTTTGGATTAAAGTCGGCTATTGGTAGCCCAGCTATTGTCAGTCTGTTTGTTGGGAAATCTGTATTTTTTGTTCCAATAGCTGATCTATTAATTTTTTCTTCAATGTATGCTGGAATTAAGAATAATTTAATGATTTTTTCTGCTTTAAGGATATGTATGTTTTTTTCTCCTATTTTGTGATGTGTGCTATTGGCCAATAAATCTTTTATTGTGCAGATGTTATTCTCCAGTAGTTTTTTATATTCTATTTGGCCTATTTTTAAATTTGGGATTATCGATTTGTATTGGATAGGCATTGTTTTAAGATCTTCCATATTCCATTCTGTAAAATTTGAATCGCATTTGCAATCAAATAGATTCCAACAACTTATAAAGTATTTCCAGAATTGGCTCAGTTTTCCGTATTTCGGCTGTTGCTCTTTTGATAACATTAGAACTGATTGGTG